>PVJS01002751.1:5781-81549 GCA_004027185.1 Glis glis
GGAGGAGACCGGAGGATCCGGGTTCGCGGCCAGCCTCAGTTCGCTCTCTCTCTCTCTCTCTCTCTCTCTCCCTCCCTGTCTCTCTGTCTCTCTCTCTGTCTGTCTCTCTCCCTCTCCCTCTCTCTCTCTCTCTCTCTCTCTCTCTCTCTACTTAGTGAGGCCCTCCGCAACTTCATGAGACCCGGTTTCAAAATAAAGTATAAAAAATAGGGCCAGGGGTGTAGCGCGGAGGTAGAACGCCCCTGGGTTCAATCCCCAGTACCGCAAAAAAAAAAAAAAAATGTAGTTAGCTATTTTATACCTATACAGTGGAAGAATATATATTTGTTTAAAAAGAATAAAGCAAATCTAAATGTAGACACATAAAATAATAATTGGGGTATATTGTCAAGGAGAAAAGTTGTAAAATACAGGCCAATGAGGGATCATACTCCCACCCCACCTGTGAAGAAATGTCTGAACCTTCCTTGGCTATTCTATGCTGTCCATGTCGGATGCGGGTCTTCTTCCTCACCTCCCCCTGCCCCCCAGGACTAGAATCATCTCTCCTATGCTCTAGAACTCAAAATGGGAACATCAGAGAATTACTGATGTGGGGCCTGCAAGAAGAGACAAATGCTGAAGGAAAAGACAGTTCAAAAGACTGAAGCAAGAGAATGCTTCTCCAAGACAGTGACCATATGCAAATAGGAAGAAAAGTCCACCCGAAGGACAGACCAAATGGCCAGATAGACCAGGCACATCACACAACCTTAACACCCTCTTGACCCCATATGGGTGGGACTGTATTGCAAGACTCCAAAGGAAAAGGTGATCTTACATATTTTGGGCTCTCTGTGTTCCCCAGCAGAGGAAGATAACCAGATACTACTCTCCCTGCAGTCACCTGGGCCCCTCCAATGAGAACAGTGGGAGATGAAGGTGAAGGACCACGTGGTACCACCTGACCAGCTTGAAAGATAAAGCTCATTTCCTTCTGACCTTGCCTAACTCAAGGTAGAAGACCACTGTGTAGAGTTATATAAATTTTACTATTTTCAGAGAAAATAAAAAATTGAATAATTGACCCCAAACTACTAACAGGTATTCTCTCTTGGGGTAAAATCATGGTGAGTGCTCACTTTTTAAATGATATGTTTTTGTAAGCAATATTTCATACTGAGTTTACTTTACTTCATATAGATATAAAGGCTCCATATTGTATGATTATATCGGGGTCACCCTCTCCCCATTCTAATCACAAAGGATGCCCTGAAACATCGGTAAGGTCTAGGCAGGGAAGCTGGTTAGATATTTTTCCACAAAGGTTCCATGTTTAAGTATCTCTTTCTCTTTTTGGAATGGGCATCATAAACTAGAATCATTTGACTTGATCTTTTTGTTGGACCCCCCCCACATATGTTTGTAAAACAAAGAGATACCCTAAATTTATATACAGAGATCTTCTGTATTGCATCTTAGAATGGTGCAATCTCAGCTGTAAACATGGACAGGTGCATGCTAAACTCAAGAAAGATCCATAGGTCTGAAAAATCTTAACCTAATGACGAACAGAAGGAGGGTAAGGTGAGTAAGTCAACAATGTAAAGGGACGGGCTGTGAGATTCCATGTAGACTCCAACTTGCTGAACCCTAGTGACCTGCTTCAGTTTTCACACCGGCAAAAGGACCAGAATCACAGTTGGCAAATGTTAAGTTTTGGAAACTTAGACTCTGTTTAGTGGCTTTGCTTTTCTGAAGGAAAAGAAGACAGCAAAAACTGATCAAACTGTGAAAGTTCGGACTGCACTGTTTGCCTCTCTACCACCACAATACAATTATTTTTACAGAACTATATATTTACTGTAAACGTACTATTTCATATATGGAATAATTCCTTGGCCTCAGATATATCCATACTCAAGAATTTAAGTAACAATCTAAGTGAGATTTATTATGTAGTTAAAAACATAGTTAGCAAAACCAAAATTATATCCATCCATTGAATTGATTCTCTGTCAAATCTGTATTCACAGATAAAGGGCTGGTGAAGAAGAGAAGGATGGCAGAGGACCTACTCCTATTTCTCCACTGCCACTCCATAATTCTCTGCTGCTCCATAACTATTACTAACAAGGGGTTCAGGATCCAGGAGGACTCAGCACCATCTATACCTTACTCCAGGCAAGACTACCGCAGAACCACAAATTTGGTCCTTGAAATGGAATGTGCTAAAATCAGCACTCTTCCACTTATTTGGAACTGGAATGCCAAGATCAAGACTGAGGGATTACAGCTGGTGGTCCAGCACAAGGCTCCCCTCAGGAGCCAGATGGGCTTTGAACCGTACTTTCCCTCTGAGCAGCATGTAATCCTGGGCAGCGTCTCGGTCAACATTCTCACTGACATAATCCAAAATGACTGACCACACAACTTAGAGGAAGGAAGATTTATTTGCTCACAGTTTTTGGAGGTTTAGAGGTTCAGTCCACATGAGGCCAGGTCTGCAAAGTTCAAGGCATGGCAGTATGAAGCAGAGAGGGAAAGTGCGAGGCTCTGCTCTCACATCATAGAGGCCAGAAACAGAGAGTGAGCAAGGGGAGGAGAGAACCATATGAAATCCCAAGGCCACACCTCCAGGGACCCCTCCTTATCAACCAAGCCCTGCTTCCAACATTGCTACCTTGTTTTCCTGAGGACTAGGGGGACGGACATTCTAAATCCAATTCATTACAGGCAGTAACTTAGCTGCTGTGTGCTTCAATTTTGTTAAAAGTAAAGAATCTATCTTTAGGCATGTTTTCAGTTGCAAGTAACAGAAAACCCAACTAAAATATTTTAGACATTAAAGGCATTTATTATCTTTCTTGTCAAGAAATCTGCTTCAGGTAGTTTTAGGAGTGGTCAATTCAGTAGCTTGATAATCTTCCCAAGGTTCTAGTTCCTGGATGTTCACACCTTCCACTCCCAACCTTTCTTGGAACATCAGCTTTTTCTCTTGGGCTTGATCCTCACATTGGGCCAAGCGGCCATATTGATACTGCCAAGGTATTGATATTCCTACCCAAAGGTAGAAGGAGAACGTATTTACTTTTCATTTGTATTTTAGAGAAAGAGAACTCTTCTCAGAAATCCCTACCAGCTTTTCCCTTAAGTCTCAGAATTGTATGGCTTGCCCAGGCCCACCAATTATTTGGCAAGGCATATGAGACCAGTAAGCTTGACTAACCAATTACAATTTGCTCCACCTGGAAGGGTCTGAAGAGGAGTCAACAAGGCCAAGCCTATGTGGAGAAAAGTGAAAAAAGGAGAGACTCTATAGCAAGAAGGAGTGAGGTAAGACTATCAGGCAGGCAACTATTAGACTTTGCCACTCTATTTCTTGGGGCTAGTTTGAGTTTTAGATGAGATGGTGTGTGTAAAGCTCCTAGCACAATGCTCGGGAGCATTTGCAATTAGAACAAAAAGGACAGCTAGCTGTCTTGCATTACTAAGGACATTATTAATAGCATCATTAAGTATGAACACCACACAGTCTTTCCACACTGTATTCATAATCTACTAATTTAAGTATTCAAGTTCTTAACTCTCACTTGGTCACAGCCCATCTTGAGAATCTGATAAACAGTTTTGCCAACTAGTGTGCACCTGCAGGTGTATGCTGCTGTGAGGAAACCTTCTCTGTACTAGGTCAGCCAAGGGTTCTGAGCCTTCTGAATGTCATCTAAGAGACCCAGATGTATGGATAGTTAATAAATTGTCCAAACTTCATAGATAAAAAAGAAAATCAAGGACACTTGGTATCTAAGATGCTTAGGGAGGCAACTGTCCCTTTTAGGTCACCTTTTCCCAGACATAAACCTTAACTGCTAAGATAGACTGGGAATTATCCTAAACAGGGGAGGCAATTTTCCCTTTTCCTCAAGGGAGCTGGCCACTCCCTTGGGAGCATGGCAAAGTATGCACTCCTGAGGGCTACACTGTCCAGATGCCCTACTTCAGGACTCCCTTGAGACTGCAGACGTTGAAGTCCCACCTGTGGGGAGAATGTAAGCTCCACCCAGGACCATTCCAATCTGGACTCTGGTCAGCTGTCTACATGTTGTTGCTTACCCCGATTTGGCGAGTGTGCATACTGTACACAGCATGCTGTAGTATGGTTGTCCATTTTGATTTCTTTGCTTGCTCCTATAACCCATTTGCCTTCATAATAAATCACTCTTGTTTATAACAAGTGAAGTCTCACGACCTGATTCTTTCTTCCAAGCAGAACACCAGGTTAAAATCCTTAAGCAAAGTATTTCCTAATTGTAGGTCTTCCCACTTATCCTCATGGTCCCCGACTGTCCCACATTGCATGTGTCTGCCTTCCACCATGGCCCATAAATTCTGCAAGGAGAGACTGTCTCCACCTCCTTCATGGCTGGTTCCCACTGCCCAGCATGGTGTCTGGGCCAGGACAGGCACTTCACAAATAAAGCCCACCCCAAGAGAAGCGGGTTTCTTCTCACTGACTGTTATAGTTAGATATAAAGAGCTGATGTAATTGAGTCATGAGGGTTATAATCCCAGAAGTAGATAAATCCATTATAATGGATTTACCTGGGTGGTACCTGGTAGGCCAGTAGGGTGTGGCTGGAGGTGGGTCCCTGGGGGAGCAGCCTTGGGGATTATATAAAGGGTTCCTCCTCCCCCTGATCTTTTTCTCTGGCTTCCTTCTGGCCTCCTTGATATAAGGAGCACCCCCCCCCCCAGTGCTCTCCCTCTGCCTCGTGCCACCATGCCCTGAGATCCACAGTCTGGTCCCCAGCCTCACATGGACTGAGCCAAAAACCATAAGAAAATAAATCTTCTTTCCTCTAAGTTATGTGGTCAGATATTTAGATTATGGCTGCAAGAATGCTGGCCTGAACACATACCAAGTTCTGTCTGTAAACGGAGATGTGCATCAAATCAAATTTAATTAGTCAACTAATTAATTTTCGGTGCTGGGGGGTCAAACCTAGGGTCTGGTGAAGCCTAAGCAAGCACTCTACCACGGAACTACACGCGCAGCCCTTGTCGAATTTAAATGATGAGTTACAGCATTTCCAAAGCACAAGCAAATTGTCTTTCCAATGCAGAGTAGCTATAAACCTATTATATCTATCTATCTATCTATATATATACATATATATATATATATATATATATATATATATAAACCCTCAGGGGTGTGTTTTCTTGGAAAGTGTTAAAAATATTTAGTGTAGTAAAGCAGAGAAGAAGAAAATTGAAAAAAAAATGAATAAAAGACAAAGAGGAATTAGGGTAATAAGAGTTGTGAAACCAGGACAGAAAAGAGCACAGAAGCAGAAATACTATGGTTTACTGAGTAAACTCTTCTTTATGTGTGAATAGTGTGCTGACATTCTCTATGTGCTTTCATTTGGCTTAAAAAATTGAGGAGTTATTCAAGGGAGGAATTCTTATTACCATTTTATAGGTTAGGAAATTGGGTGAGGTAAACATTTGTCATTTTTGTGGCTCTACAGCATCCTGATTTGGGGAGAAGAAATTGCGCATAAATAGCTGAGGTCTTTCTGGGATTTTCATTTAACAGCCAGTCTTTTTTAAAAAATACTTAAATTCTTACTCAAACATAAATTCTGTCTTGGTCAGTACTTTCTCCTCAGCATGTAAAAGGGCATCTGGCACATAATAACAACTCAGTAAAAAGAAGGAAGAAAGGAAGGGAGGGAGGGAGGGAAAGAGAGAGGGGGAAGAGAGAATGATAAGTAATTCCTACTGTCTTTCATGTGCTAAGGGGTCTGCCCAAGTAAAAGAGATCCTCAGTCAGGTAATTCTGACTAATTCACAGGTGAGGTATTAGCCAGACCTCTTGGCCACCGATCTAAAAGTGCATCCTCTAATCAGCTTTTACAGTAATCACAATGACACTATAATTCCAATTTGTTAACTTTGGAGACCTCTTATTGGCTCTGAACTGGGGAAGGGAGAAGAGTTTACTGAACCCCCAGTGCCAGTACTCTGCACTCAGTTTCAATGGTGTCTTTAACCCACCTTTATAGTCTCTTTCTTTTTTCATTTGCAATACCTGTGCTCCTGTCAAAATGCGCAATCCACTGTTTCACACAATCCCTGCTCCAGGGTTTGCCTCAAGGTATTCTCGGTGCATAAAATTTCCTGCCTTCTCCATTTCAATTATGATGGAATCCTTCTCATCATTCATTCATTTGAATATGAAGGTCCAGTGCAGTCACTGCCCCTCCAACAAGCTTCTCCTGTGTCCTCAGCTGAAGTACTCTTCCCTTCCTCTGAATTCCCACAGCCAGCTCCCAGTAGCATTCCAAAACTGAACAGTTCATCTATGACTTATCTGTATGTCTTAAACCTTCCCGCCATCATTTCTCCGAACAGAATCTGAAAGAACTGGTAGGAATTAAATAGCCTGAGAGATGAAGGTAGCATCCTTGGTGAAGTTAAGCCTGAGGAACAGAAAAAGAGAGAGACAGAGAAAAGAAGGGAAAGGAGAGAGAGGGAGGGAAGGAGGGAGGGAGGGAGGGAGAGACAGAAAGACAGACAGACAGACATCACTGTCTACTTGTGTCCTTGGGAAGTAGAGGAGACAGGGAGAGACAGAGAGAGGCAAGTGGTATATCTAAGAGTGGAAAAGGACATTGCACTATGAAATAGAATGTACAGTAAAAGATGTACTTGATTCTAATGACATTGGAAAGTCTGTAAAAATTGAAACAGGAAAAGGTCATAAACAGTTATACGATCGAACATTTATTAGGCAAAATGATTCTTACATATTTTTCAAGTCCTATTTAATTCACAGATACTATTTGGGTTTGGACTTAATGGCTGGTTATTTTCTCTAATTCTCTTCTCAAATTATTTCATAAATTAAGCCAAAAGTTTGAAATATGGTTAGTCTAGATAGATCTAGGACACCTAGTCTATCGTCACTAAGAAAGCCCATTTGTATTTTCTGAAATTGGCCCAATTTAGGACGTGCATTTAATTTGCATAAAATATTGTATCACTAAAATAAAAGCAGTTAACTCATACTTCGTTTGTGCTTCTTAGAAACAACTGTTTGCTTTCTCACCAAACTCTGACAACTCTTTAGTTACCTAATGGTATCTTCTGGTTTTCTAGACAACTCTTCCTCCATCCTGGCCACTCTTTCCCCTGCTCATTAAGCCTAACTGTGCCTAACAGTGTGTTTTACCCATTCCACAGTTAACTCTCTCAAACATAGACAAAGAATTCACTTTTTACAAATAATTTCACCATTTCCTGAGACCCAGAGTTCATGGTGGCCACTGAATTCTTTTTTTTTTTTTTTTTTTGCGGTACTGGGAATTGAAACCAGGGGCATTCTACCTCCAAGCTACACCCCCAGTGAGACCCTATTTTTATTCTTTATTTTGAAACAGGGTCTCACTAAGTTGCGAAGGGCCTCACTAAGTAGCTGAGGCTGGCCGCAAACCCAGATCCTCCTGTCTCGGCCTCCCAAGTACTGGGATTACAAGCGTGCACCTCCATGCCCAACTCACAGTGGCCACTGAATTCTGAAATGCTGCTTTTATAGCAACAGCTTCTCTATATGAGGTGACAGGTGAGGGGGCTGAGGAGAGGGTTTCTTCTTTCTCTCATTCCCCCCCAAAACATTTAATAATGAAAACCTGACACATCATTTCAGATCAGCTCCTCCCTGGGCTGGGTAAAGCAAAACTATGGAGAAGGAAAACAGGTAGTTAAAAGAGACTGAAGATCTAAAATAAAAGTGTTCATGAATGGACCAAAGGCTGAGTCTGGAAAAAAAGGTAAAGAAGGAGGTTGGAGTAGACATGATTTGGTGTTTGCTTGGAGGAGAAGAAATCCCATCTGATTCAGGTTTACTTTCTATCTTACAAAAAGAAATCTGAAATTTATGTCCCCACAAGGCCTTATACCATGATCAATGGGTGTTGATTTTAATTTCACTCAAATAAAGATATAAATATGTAGATTTTCCTCAATGCCCTAAAAGAATACAGGTGCTAGAAAGGAGTTTGCATCCTGGGTCCATTATCTACTAATTGTGTCAAATGGAAATAATAGCTGCTTCCCAGAGTTGCTATGAAGATTCAATTAAATACTGTACAGAAAGTGCCCAATGCCTGGCAGGTAATGAGCATCCAATGAAACTTACTGTTCTTAGTCACAGTTCTCATTTTTCTTCCCACCACCTTGTCTTTACCCCTCCAACTCCAGCCCTTCTACCGTCTACACTGTGTGGTTCTGGAGTTCTCATCCACCACACCTCAGCACATCATTATAGGAGTCAGCCATCAGGCATGCCTCAAATAATGTGCTTATGATATAGAGTAGCTTCCAAAGTTCTTGAATGATTTTTGGAAAATACATGCTATTGGATTCCTATTTTTATAAAGCTATCCCCATGATAATGACCCTCATTCTCATTCCCTCCTCCCAAACTGACTGCCAGCCCCTATCACAAAAGTTGTATTAATTTATTACATATAGAAGTATGATTCTATTCCTACTCAAAACTAAGGTCTGCGTCTACACATGCTACCCCAACTCATTAAATTGCTTTACTCTATAGAGACCATTATAGGACTATGCACCTCAGAGCAGACGGCACTGGCGGAGGCTTCAAAAAGAATAAGTTCTCTAACATCATCAAATTCTTAGGAAGGCCCCCCTCTTCACCTGCCTCTCTTTCACTAGGTGGAAGGGGAATAGGAAGAGACTTATCATCATGAGCGCTCAGTGTATTATTTTTTTTCCATGCCCCCCAAAAATATCATCTTAAGAGGAGATCTGGAGTTTCACAAAATATTTCATGATATCTGTCATCTGGGAGAACTGGAAAGAGACACTGAGCTGTAAATGCTACACTGTCATGCCTGAAAGCAACTTCCATTTTCCATTCTGGATTGATTTTAAAGTATGGTATCATTCCCAGAACTGTTAAGAATAATTCGACTTTTACCTATCTAACCTTCCCCCCCTTCGCTTTTAATCATTCCCTCCAAATAAGATGGCATGCAAGATTTTAACATTAAATTCTGCCAAAATATATGAAAAACGCATAAGCACAAATCTGTTAGCAGTTAGGGACAGTTTATGGGAATACATATTTTAAGTATTCCACATTTAGGGGGGAAAAAGAAAGAAAACATATTATTTGAAATATGCCTCGTTGCTGATCCCAGCAATGATGTGTTGAGGTGTGGTGGTTCAGAACTCTGGAACCACAACATATGACAACAGAAGGGCTGGAGCCATGCTGGGTAAAAGCAGGAAGATGGGGGGGGGGGTGAGAACCGTGAAGGATAACATCTCACTGAGTGCTTATTCATAAATAAGCATCATTTGTTTGTTTGTAGTTGCTAACTTTAATAGTCAACGGAGGGGGGAAATCATATTTGATGGGGGAAAGGGTTTAGGAGTAAGATGCAAATCCAAGGCCAGCAGAGGGAGTTGGTGACAAAGGGATTCATATGCCAAGGCTGAATCCATAACCAATGTCCGTCTTTAGTGGCTGAGCAATAAACAAAGTAAATTCCAGCTGTACCCAGAGTGTATTGCTGAGGTTATCACAGCTCCAAGCTTTCCGGAACAGCTAGAGAAACCTAAGAGTCTCTCTGGGAGCAAAGGAATAGAGAGGGGATTCCAGACTGTTATGAACAAGTTGCAAGAGCACATAAATCCATAGGGCGTTTCACCCCTATATGAGCAGCCCGGGAAGAAATCACCAGACTTTTCACCTATAAAGTATGAGTAAGATTTCCTTTTTAAGTAACTAGGCTGTCAAGACTAGCCCTTATGGTTGGATGACATAAGGGCCCTGCAAAACGCTTTCAAAGGCCTTCTCACCCAAGAAGACAGAAATTAATACAATACTCCTGGGTATCCACCCCCACCCACTATACTATCAGGGATTGAATTGTTTGTCGGTTAAACAAGAGAGTTGAAAATGCTTGGACACGCCACCCCAAACCCTTACAAACCAAGTCCTCTTATGCCTCATCTAAGTATGTGACACTTTCAAAAGCAACATGAATGTACTCTGAAAGCCAGGAATAATGGAGCTGTTCATATCAGGTTTTCTTACAAGGATGAGAGTCTACACATTGCTTCAAACAAACATAACTCCTTCAAAATCCTTCCTGGACATCTTTCCCTTTCCCCCAAAAGTGTCATACTCATGACAGCTACAGAATCCCTCCCTCACTCCAAGGCCACATTGCTGTCACACTCACCTTTTCCTTTACACAGGTTGCTACCACACTGCTCTCTGCCCACCCACTGCATGGTCCAGACTTGTGACATCCCAGCTGCATAAAGCTCTAGAAAATTAACAAATCCATTCTTTTAGCCCAAGCATTTTTCTCCTTTTATTACAGCAAACCTTATATTCAGAGTTACACATTCATCTTAAAGTACAGTTAGATGGGTTTTGGCTAACAGATATGTTCTGCGTGTGCACACGTATGTGTGTAATCAACTCACCAACAGAAATACAGAACATTTCAATCACCTCAAAAAGTTTCCTCATTCTTCCTCCTGGTCAGCCCCTACACACACACACACACACACACACACACACACACCATAATCAACTACAGTTCTAATTTCTATTGCCATAGATTAATCTTGCTGGCCCTTAACTTCACATAAATAAAATCACATGTGTACTCTTTCACTTACAGCTTCTTTTACTCAACATAAAGTTTTTGAGATTCATCCATGTTGTTTCACGTTTCAGTTAGTTGATTCTTTCACACTGTTGAATAGAGTTCCTTTAACTCCATATAGCGTATTATTTACCCATTCACCATGAATATCTTTTGTCTGAGGCTATTACAAATGGAGCAGCTATGAACATTCTTGTACAAGTTGTCATGTAGACATGTTTCCATTTTCTTGGACAAAAATCTAGAAGAATCACAGGGCCACAGTGTTAAACTACTAAGTACTTTTTCCCAAAAGATTTTACATTTTACAAATCTTTACACTTAGGTCTACAAGTGATCTCTGATTATCTCTTTTTGAGTATTATATGGGGTTGTAGTCAAATTTTTCACAGATATCCAATCACTCTACAATAATTTATTGAGACTTTTTTTTTGCGGTACTGGGGATTGAACGCAGGGGTGTTCTACCTCCGCGCTACGCCCCCGGCCCTATTTTTTATACTTTATTTTGAAACCGGGTCTCACGAAGTTGCAGAGGGCCTCACTAAGGAGACAGACAGAGAGAGAGAGAGAGAGAGAGAGAGAGAGAGAGAGGGAGAGAGCTGCGAACCCGGATCCTCCCGTCTCCGCCTCCCAAAGTACTGGGATTACAAGCGTACACCACCATTCCCGGCTTATTGAGACTTTTACCATTGAAAGGTATCACTGGCAGCTTTGTACAGAATCAATTAAGAGGATCTCTTTCTGAACTCTAATTCTGTTCCACTGATTTATTTGTCTGTCTTGCTGCTAACACCGCGCTCTCTTGATTACCATTGCATTATACAGTCTTTCACCAAATAGAGCAAGTCCCCAACTTATTTCCCCCAAAATACTGGACTATAGTGTATTTCCATACAAATTTTAGAATCAATGTTGCAACTTTTATAAAATAAATCTGTTGGGGATGTTGACAGAGACTGTGAAAAAGCTCTAGATCAATTTGGGCAGAAGTGATATCCAAAAGTATTAAGCATACTAACCCATGAACATTATATATCTCTCCATATATTTAGGTAGCAGATATAGAGCTATTGAGAGTTTTCTTTTTGTGTTAGTTCTGTAAAGTTGGTTATTTGCCCATTCCATATTAGTTGTCAACTTTATTGATATGAAGTTTTACATAATATCTTTTCAATATATAGAAGATTTGCTATTATATCGTTTTCATTCCTGCCATTGCTAATTCACTTTCTCTCTTTTTTCTATATTATCCTTTCTAGAGGCTTGCTGAATTTATTAATCTTTATGAAGAATGCTTCCTATGGAAACCTTTCTAATTTTATGTTCTTCTTTATGGGATTTTTCTGTTTATAATTCCTTCTTTCGATTTGCTACCTTGCTCTATCATACACCTTTCTTCTTTTCTAACATAACTACATAAAACAATGCATTTCCCTCTAATAACTGTTTCAACTGCATCCCACAAATTTTGATGTTGTACATTTATTACCACTAAATCAAAAATATTTTTTAATTTATTTTTCAATTTCTTCTCTGACCTATGGATTAAAGAGTATTTCTTAATTTTTGACATTTGGGTTCTTTTTCCTATAAATCCTATTGTTATTGATTTTTAATTTAATTCCATTATAGTCAAAGAATGCAATCTATGACTTTAATCATTTAAATGTGTTGGGACTTTTTTATGGCTTATCATGGGATCTGTGATGTTGAACACATGTACTTGGAAATAATATATGTTCTGTAGGCATTGGATAGAGGGTTCTATAAATACCAACGATGTCAACTGTAGGACAGAGTTGATCAAATCTATATGCTGTGTTTTAGTTTCTTCATTTGATTTATCTGTTTGATCCATTGATCACTTATTACATTCTTCAGATTGGATTTTTTATTTCAGATATTGTTCTTTTCATCTATAGAGTTTCCATATAGATGTTTTTATAGTTTCTATTTTTTGCTGATATTCTCATATATTACTTCATTAGATCCATCCTTTCCTTTAAGTCCTTGAACACATTTATAATAGCTTTTTAAAAGTCCTTGTCTGCTAAATCTAACATTTGTGTCATCTTGGGATCTATTTTTCAGTGTTTGAGGATGGGTCACATCTTCCTGCTTCTTTAATATATCTAGTAAATTTTTAGTGCATTCTGGAGATTGTGTGTGATACACTGTAAATACCCTAAATTATGTTTTCTTCTTTAAAGTGTTAGTTGGTGTTCTATCCTTAGGATTTGGCCCTTATTGGAGGCTTGGTACTTATTCATAGGGTGTGGCCTTTGTATAATATCTAAAGAATGACCAGTTGTTCATCAAGGTCTCCCCACCTCTATGATGGAACACCCATATCTCCTGGCACTGGGTGAACTCTGGCTTCTCCATGTCAGCTCCTAGCCCACAGCATTGTCCTCTCTGCACCTCAGTGAGTCCTGGCGTGCATATAGGCAGCCCAGGCCTGGGCCATGGACCTAAGCACCCACATGGATTTTGGGGGCTCTCCTCTGAGTAACTTCCTTTTCTCTAGCATTCTACCCATAAAGTTTAGCAGCCCTGAACCCTAGTCACTGCCTCTCAGGTCAGCAAGACCACCACCCCTCTTGGGTTCCAGGTATTTCATCTTGCTACAATTAGTAAAGTACCCAGGATCAAAGAACCAGGACAAACAAGGGGCTTATCTCTTGTGTTTCTCTTCTCTCAAGACACCAGTCCTGCTCTGCCTATTGCCCGGCACCTGAAAACAGCTGCCTCACATATTCTGTCTGGTTTTATGTTGTGTACAGTGGGAGGACAAATCCAGTATCTATTACTCTGTTGTGGCGGAAGTGAAATGATAGTCCTCCGTGTTTTCCTTGTGAGAACAAACCTGACACAGGAATTTTAATGACTAAATCCTTTTATCTCATTCTATCTTACTTCAAGAAAAGTTTTTGGAATCCCGACAAATCTATGACATAGTTTTCTCTCAGAGGAGTTAAATGTTATATTTGCTTGTGGAAAGTAAATCCCTTCTGACCTGTAGCATAAGTCCTCCCTCCTTTCTTCTTTTGCTGTTATGTTGGACAGCACGGCCAGTTTCCCAGCTGCACCTGACTGCATACACCAGAGTTTCTTCTAACAAATCTTGGAGCTGAGACAGGAGTGACTACATTGGAAAGGAAATAGTCAGTATCAGGTTCCAGTTTTCCTCTCCTCTGGGATCTCATCTCTCACAAGAGACAAAAGATGGCAGATGTACCCAATCCTTTCTCTCACGAATGCAAATGGACACCAAACACTGTAAAAAAATATGCAGGAACCCACACTCCCAAAGATCTATGCAGTCCTGAGACTGTCCCACACATACTGAGAATAAATGGTTACAGACATGCCCTGGTGGCAATATGGGGGTGGAAAGACACACTAAAATACTCAAATTTGGGGTCTGTGTGGTCTTGTTATTTGGGATTGAGGGCTCTCTAGATCTTCCTCCCTCGTGGGGGCTTTCTTAATTGTTGCAAAACTGACTATAGGAGAATGAATCATATCCATCTTAACCTCTAGCTCCCCAAATGTCTCATCTCTGGTCTCCATTCACTTGCTATGGAAGGCTACTCTGTTTTCGTTATTTACATCACCTGCTGCTTGCTTCACCAATATCAAAAACTCAGAGGCTTCGGGTGTGAGGTGGAGGCAGAGGTTATGGGTAACTCTAAATTACAACTTAGACTTTGTCTAAGAAGACATTACATCTGAATATTCACATAAAACCTTTTCTTCTTGTCGTTGACAAGCAGCTGTGATTTTTTTTAATTATCTGGAATACTCTGCCCTTCCAGGTACTAGTTTCAAAGTAGTCACACTATTCACCATAAAAACCAAGGTCTATTGTCTTTCTGTTGTGGCTAAGAGCACAGACTCTACAATCCCTGGTCATGTCAGTGAGGTGCTCCACACCACCTGCAGATCCATGCTCATCTTTGGTACAGTGCTTCCTGCAGCTTTCTCTGGGGTCTCCAAAGCAAGGCTTGCCAAGCCTGCTTAACTGCAAACTGCACAGTGACAGTCCCAGGAGAACCACTTTCTGTGGGTGGGACAGAGCAGAGCAAAAGCCTGTTTCACTGTAGTACCTTGCTCTATCTTACATCCTTTTTCTTTTCTAATATAAGTACATAAAATAATGCATTTCCCTCTAATAGCTGTTTTAATGGCATCACTCAAATTTGAATGTTGAACATTTATTATCTTAAATTCAAAATATTTCCTAATTTCCTTTTCAATTTCTTCTTGGACCTACAGATGATTTTAAAGAGTGTTGCTTAATTTTTCTTGCCTGTCTCCACACATTCCCATGATGACCCTCTGCAATTTCTCTGCCTTCCTGATCCCTTCTCCCTCTATCTTCTTCCAAAAGTGAGAATTTCATAAACTAGATCTTCTCTGCTGTTTCTCCAAACCATCCCAGGTACCATCCGTCCCTCATATCCCATCAATGGGCAGTCCCTCTGGGATTCTGCTTGGCATCTTTCATTTCTGTGTATATTTGATATGGAATTAACCTTAGAGAGTGTTTAAAATGAGAAAATTAATGCTAATTGCTAATACAACTTTAAGATTTGCCTCTCAGATACCTAGATTCCAGAGTTTTAGTGATTAAAATGCAAATTTAAAACACTTCTCTCATGTGTGAAATACATTCAGCCAAACCATTTAAAAATCACATTAGTAATATCTCATTTGTGGCCCAGTGATTGCTCCAATTTAAATATTATGATGGTGCCTGAGCAATATTTAATGAATGAGTTTAGTAAGAATAGAAATGAAACTCTTTCCAGGAAGGTTAACAGTTCTTGAGAAAAATCTTTCATAGGAGACAAATGTATTATTAATACATGCTAAGCAAGGAAAATATATTGGCCCTCTTACTATAGGCTACCACTATTTTATACATAGCTTACTTTTTCTTAACTGGCTTAATGTTAAAAACAATAGACTTAAGAGTTATGAGGAAAATTCAGTTTCCAGAGAGACTAAAAAGAGAAAAAATGAGAAAAGAAAAATTGCTAATTATGCATTATTAAGAGCTCTTTTTCCAAATGAATTTTGTCTTATCAATATGGCAAATAGAATTTACAGCACACCTCTAAAGAAGCTTCTCTCTGAGTACACAGCAAAGTCATATACCTCACCTCCTCTGGAGAGAAACCAGCCAGTGCTTTACCCCCATCAACTCTGTGAACTGAGCCCCCACACTACTCCCCTCTTCCATCTACCTGCCTTCCTCAGTTCTCTGCCATGAAGGGGTCTGGAATCCCAGAACAGAGGAAGAAAAGGAAATGTTCCCACCAAGTAGAAGAAAATCACATTGGACCAACCCTCTCTTTCTATGGTTCTCTCACTGAGAAAATGCTGCTCTTCCATAATTTGTGCAAAATTAAAATCTCATGCATACTTAATGTGCAGCGGCTTGTCCAGTCAATTCAATATTTTAGCAAGTGAGCACTTTCAAAACAATCGAACCCAGCTTTGCAGGGCCAAAATGTGCAAGATTATTTCAGTAACTCCTTCTCTTAAGTTTTTCATTCATTCTTCATAAAACAAAGTCTCCTTGAGTAAGAACAGTATTGGGTATATTAAAGATGTTCAATAAATATAAGCTAGTATTATTACCTTGTTGAATTACTGAGAAATCCTCTGAAATGCTGACATTGAAACTAAACTCCCTAACTGAGGGGGAACATGGATTTGTTCAGTGCAGTGACTTACTGTTTACTTATTACAATTATGCAAATTTCAGATGCTTAATAAATGGTTAGTAAAAGGCACAGAGGTAGGAGTACAGGGGAAGAGAAATAGAGAAGGAAATGATGAGAGGGAGGAAGGAAGGAAGCCAGCTAGTATCGACAGTTGTAATTTCTAGACTCTGTGGGAGTTTAGAAAAGAGTAGGTTTATGTTTAATTACAAGTCGGATTCTGAAACGATTGCAATATTTTCCAACCACTGTAGCCAACTTGCTCCTAAAACATGCCCCATCTGTGCATTTTGACCCATAACATTTTATATATCATATAGTTTATATTTTATATCTTCCCTTCCAACAATTAACAACCTATGCATTCCTTAAGCCCAATTTTAATTATTCTTACTCCATCAAATGTTTCCTCATCTTAAAAAGTAGAAGAAATCTCTTCCTGTCCTCAAATACAAGACTTATCGCTGTGGATGTGAACCGCTTTTATCACCTAGATCCGGTTTCATATATTGCTAGCTTTCTTTTCATACTTTATTTTTCATCACCTCAAACTCAAAGCACCTTTGAGGCAGAAATTGCATCCCAGCTTCGATCTTCAAGCAACACAAGTTCCAAGTGACATCCTACTTCCCCAGGTGCTAGATCCCTTCCCTGACCCTCCAGAGCCACATGCCCCCCCCCAACACACACACTGCCCCGTGTGGCAGAAGGCTCACCTGTATGGATGGACAGGCCATCTGGCTCACCTTCCATCTGACTTCCATTGGTTTGGTCTACGGGGAACATGGGGGGGGGGCTTACTTCCTTAGTTTCTTTCCTGAAAAAACCCAAGTGCTGGCGAGGCCCCCACTAAAGGCCAGGCCCCGTGAGAGGGCCCCCCTTGTCCTTCAGGAGCTGCTCCCTCCACTTCAGAGTCTGCTTCTGTCACTAGCCCCAAAGGACTGCACTCATTTATGAAGTTTCCTATCCTGCCCCTGACCTTGCCTTTGTAAACAGAAGTTTTATTAAACTTTTCTCAAATTATCCCAATTTGAGTACACCCTGTTTCCTGCTGAGACCCTAATGAATACATCTGCTTTATTTCCCTCTTTGCATTTAATATCTGAAATTATGTTATTAATTTATTTTTATTTACCAAGTTTTGTATTTAGGACTTTCCCTGTACCCCAAATAACAAGAAGCTCCATGTGACAGGCACTGTGTCTTGCTCACCACCATACCCCAGTTTCCAGAACAGCCAGACAGAGAGAAGCAGCTAATAAATTTTCTTGAATAAATAAATAAATTCAATGTTTGTGTGTGTGTGTGTGCGCGTGCGCACTCATGCGTGTGTGTGCTCCAATTCAGGGCAATATTTCTATATGTTTAGAAGGTTCCAAGATACTCGTCAGTTACCTAGTCTACTGTATTAAGATGTAGCACAAAGTACTGACTCAGAGCTTGAACGTGGTAATCGTTTGTTTTTTTCCAACCAAATAAAAACACAAAATTCTTAACACTGTACATGACCCTCCTGAAGTGGAGCCTCTAACATCAGGGAAAGAAAAACTGAAAACTCCCAGAGAATGTAATAGAAAGTGAAGACAAAAAGACAACTCAAACAACTTCTTTTTTTTTTTGCCAAGGGACATAGGAAAATTTTCCAAAAAATGAGGCCATAATTCAAGAAGCGTTCCTGACATCACTTATACTTGTTTCTCTACTCAGTACAAAAATTCATCACCAACTGATCTTGGACTGTCATCCAACTACAACCCCCCATTCTCCTGCCTAAAACTATGCTTGTATTTATTTATTATTTATTATTTATTTATTTATTTATTTATTATGTGTGTGTGTTACTAGGGATTGAACCCAAAGGCATTCTATTTCTGAACTATTCCTCCAGCCCTTTTTTAATTTTTGTTTTGAAACAGGTCTTGCTTGGTTGCTGAGAGTCTCACTAAGTTGCTGAAGAAGCTGTCTTTGAACCTGCAATCTTCCTGTCTCAGCTTCCCAAGTACTGGGGTTGCAGGCATGCACCATCATGCCCTGCTTAAAACTATGATTTTAAAGGACTATGGCATTAATACCCACAAAGATGAAGGATAGGCCTTTTCTTACATAAATACCTAAAAGTTAATTTAGGTATTAAAGGCAAAGAAGAGAAGTAAGAGGAAGACTGGTAATGAGACCCTGCTCATGTCCTTCCCAAATGAGACAGTGTGTATTGCAGGGAAAACTAAGAGTGGATGGAGAAAAGCAAATAGCTCAGATGATCTGCATCTGCCTTGGCAGTCAGGCCACTGGGGAATGCAGCAATTCCACAATGGAAGGCTCTCCTTCCCAACAGCTGCTAACAGGGTGAGGCTGGGGCTGCAGCCCCCAGAGGAGCTCATGAGGGCGTGGCACAAGGCTCACCCCCGAAACATGTTGTCCTCTTTAGCAGCTGTTCAACTGCCTAACACATGGCTATTTTCTTTGGCTAAATACATTATCATTGAAGTATCCTAGTGAGGGCCACCAGGGACCTGATAGAGCTGATATTATTTGCAAATAAATACATAAGGAAAGCAAATATAAACCATATTTTAAGGAATTTGATAGTAATTTCAATGGTATTTCCAATCATTTAGTAAGATTAATTTTAATCTTCTCCCTCCCTACAATTTCACAATGTTGACCTGTTCATACATTCTTTGCCCCATATGTAGATTTGATTGCACATATCTTTAATTGGAGCTCAAGATTCGCTGGCAACAGAACGTCCTAGCTTCCTCCACACTTGCAGTAGCCTCAGATTTCTCAGTTGTAGTCTTTTCCAGTTTCTAAGGGTTCACTGCTCTGGGGGAGCCACCCCATTATCGCTCAGAGCCATTCCTACCTGCACATCTGCTCCTGAATGGGCCGGCAGTTGACAGATCTCCTTGTTCTGAGAAGCAACCAGAGACAGTGCGAGTCTACTCAAGTATGTGTCACTGATTCCTGGTCCTGGGGTAAGCCAGAAAGTCAGTATTTTTAACTAAAGAATCTTAAGTACATCTGATTCTGGGTTTGGGGAGCTAGATCTGTGGTCTCCCCAGGTGCCAGGTGTCAGTAAGGTGGAGTCGGTCAGGAAGAGAGGGAGGTTGATGAGGGAGATGACTCCGACCAGGGATTCAGGCTAAGGTACAGCCAAGGATAAGCTCCTGCACGGGGTGGCAGGGACACTCCAGGGTTTGCCCAAGAAGATAGAAGAGACCGAGTTGTGGTAAGGAAACGTATAAATATAGATTTACTCTAATAATTTTTTACTTCTTCCATTTTTATTTCTATTTTTAATATATTTATCTTATGTAGTATCTATACTTTTATTTATATTTGTATATTTTCTATATTTTATGTTACATATAAAGTGTATGCATGTATACATCTGTATTGGACAGGGTTCACTAGATTAACAGAATTCACAGAATGAGTATATTTGAAAAAGGGATTTATCAGATGGGCTTACAGTTTGAAGCAATGTAGTCCCAGGTTCTGACTGCACGTGGAGAGTCAGAGGAACTAGTAGCTGGTCGAACGGTCTAAGAGCTGGAGTCTTAGGATCGGAGCAACCACTAATTCAGTCCCAGTCCAAGCAAGATGTGAAGATCAGGAAGCTCTTCGGAGAAACGATGGTGAAGTTTCAGTTCGAAAGGCTGGAGGCCGATGGTCTCAGACAAGAGCAGAAGATCAAGAAGCTCTTCAGAGAAACGGCGAAGCCGGGGGCCGAGGATCTCAGGGGAGAGCAGATGCGTTTTCTTCGGAAAGAGTCGCGCATTGCTTTACGCGGCTTCTCCCTCTTTTATCTAAGTCCTGCACCTATCAGAATCCTGCTGCCTACATTCAGGGCAGGCTTTCTGTTTAATCTGCTGTTACACACCCAAAGTCACATGATCTTGGGTGTGTCATGATCAGGTCAAATTGGCAAACTAGATTGACTATCACAACATCTATATAAATAATTCTTGCACATGGTTTACAAGGAAATAGCCATACACTGGAAATAAGTAGTCGAAACTTTCATTACAGGATATATTCAATCTGAGAGGTTGAAGGCTGATGCTACAGAAGTGAGACGGGCACAAGAGAGGGAGGAAGAGGGGGCGCTGAGTGAAATGGCCCGGATAGGCCCATGGGGACAGAAGAGCTCGACAGGGCAAAGGAAGAGATGAAATGCAGGGAGGGGCTGGGACATGGCCCGGGGAGAGCCTGGAGGGGGGTCCACACCAGGAACACCAGAGGCCAGAAGCACGGAAAACTGGGCAGAGCACAGCTGTATGTGCTGGGGTTTCTATTTCCTGCCAGAGGGACCAGCTGACCCCACAGTGTTTGTCCCCAGGATCATTAGCAGCTGATAGGGCAGGGTGGCTCTGTTGACCCAACATCTTTTCTTTCTCTCTTTTTTTTTTTTTCAGGCCTCTGGTACATTCCCCACCCGATAAGAGATGCCTCGTCTTTCGGTTTCTAGGTCTTCTGTTCTAGGAGTCCCGTTACTATCGTCCCCTTACTATCCTCCCCTTTTGCCATCTGACTCTCCAGATGCCTCCCGGTCCCTGGCCCCAGGGCAACAGGTCTGGCATCTCAAGACCAGTGGAGCGAGTGCATCTGAGCCCCTATATGGCTCTGCCCCTTCTGTCCCTGGGATCACAGGGCAGCTCCCCACTCTCCGGCAACTGTGGGAAATCTAACTTATTAAACCCGTCTAAATAAGGCCCATCTCCCCATGTGTAACGATACAATTTCTCTTTTGTTGCTTGTTTCAGTCTCGGAGAGGGAACTGTCTGCTCCAGCCCTCCATGCTCCTTTCTTACACAATCTTGGCGGAGGTTCACATTTCCAGCCAGCTTCACTCATTTTATTTCCCAGATGTTTTTACACTCCGAGGCCAAGACTAACACGAAATCACTCCTTCCTTGTCAAAGGCTGACTCCATCTGTCTCTGTCACTCCTGCCCCAGCATAGTACCACACACCCGCTGCACTGCACGGACCAAGCACTGCTTCGGGTTTAACTAAAGCCAGCACCTCCGCAGTGGGGGCGCCCTCTGCTGGAAGCCACTAATGGGACTCAGTCCGGCACAACTGGAAGACCCCAGTCACCACCTCCAGCCTGTCCCCTGTGTGTGGCTCCTCAAGGGACAGGAGGACTCATTCCTGTTTGTTCTATGGACTCCCAGGTGCACTGAGAGCATATTTTCGACAGTTTAGTGTGCGGGATTAGTAGCTTTGACCAGACTCCCTCAGCCACTTCAAGAGTAATTTACCTTCAAATCAAAGCACTCTGTTATTAGCTCAACAGTTGTTTAAATTCACTCCCTTGGAGCAACTGTGGCCCCTATGAGCTGTTTCAGAACAGGGACTCTATGATGTTTTTGGACCTCACACAAGAAAAACACACAAACATTAACAGACTGGTTAGCATCAACCTTTTTAGAAATCAGATCGTTCCATGCACTATTTGGAACATAGTTATACTAAGAATGAACCCAAAACTAAACAAAAAACTACTCATTGTTTATGGAAATTCAAATTTAACTGGATATCCTGTAGTATTTTTATTTGCTAAATCTAATAGCCCTACCATGACTTCAGTTAAAAAAAATTAAAAAAGCATCCTGATCTTATGAGAATCAGTATCAGGGAGACCTGGAAAAGAAAACAGACAAACAAAGAAGCCCAAACTCCTAATAGTAGCCACTACCTTAATAGTCAACTAACTGATAAGTCTCTTTCTACATTACATCACCAGAACAGAATTATGTGCTATTTTCTCAATATTCAGAAAACAAAATTTTACAGAAAGAATCTTCTCAATTTTTAAACTTTTCTTTTGGGCTACTTTTCCTAACTCTTTCAGCTTTGCTTATATGATGTCAGACACCAATGGACAGCAGAAGTGAACCCTTGCTAGAGGGTATCAGTAGGAAAAGGCACCTACCATTCTCAGTTTGTTAAGATTGCCTTTTTCATGGATGGGTATTTTTATTTTTGTTACACTGTATTATATAATCAAAATTTCAGGTAGTGTTAATAGGATAGTTTTAAATGCATCTGTATTTCGTGGTGTTCTTCCAGGGACATAGCTATGGGAACAAATGGGAAAACCATTAAAATAATTAAATGCTTCCCTTTGATTTTGCTGTAGAAAGGTGAGCTCAGAAAACCGCAAGAATGTGCCCAAAGTTAAGCACTTGGTCCTAGTGTAACAATGACAAAAGCTGGTGTCCCAGTGTCTGATTAGGGATAGCAAGTTGTTTTGCAAATGGCGAATGCACCCTGCCACATGCCCCCAAACTGAGAGTGCCTTTAATCCATTCACCGAGGCTTCCCTTTTCTCTCCCACCACTAACAAAATGACGGGTTACATCCTGCTGCCATTACAGTAAGCAAGAACATGACAAAGGAATTTGAAAGTATTTACTAAAAATGTTTATTTTAGCAAAGTCAGTGTAACTATATATGAGCCTATGTGTTTGCTATAAAAACAGTAAACACCAGTTGTTCTCCCCTTTCAGATCCATGCTCTCTTTTTAGCTAAGCTTTTGGTAATATCTCCTTTTCTGTCTTGATATGAAATTCCTTTATAAAACCAAAATAATTCCCTAGCTGTAATATAAAGGGGAACTAAAAGGAAAGTGATTTATAATAAAATAGCACTTATTTCAATATGTAGTTATTCATGTATGACTACAATAGGGAACATAATGAGGTAGATACTTGCACATAATTTTGATGAACAAGTTTGGAATTACAAGAAGTCAGACACTACTCAATATGCTTTTGTACATATTTTACAATTGGGAATAAGGGCTAAATAAATAAAGGTATACACAGAGAATCAGCACGAATGCTGTGCATAAGTGACTGCATCCTATTTGACATTTTAAAACAAGGCTAAGTAAGCATATGTGCAAGGGTACACACATATACACCACCACTATATACACAGAAGCTAGGAATGCAGACTGAAGGGGGCCTCCTGAGTTTGTGACTACTCACCAGGCAGTGCTGCTGTCAGTGATGCATTTGGCAAAATGGTAAACTTGCAAATACAATAAAGCATAATCTTCCCTCAATTTACTTGGTAATTATATTCCTGGGTAATTTGAATCATATTAAGTCAAAGCCAGTAAAACCCTTTGTGTTCCTAGAGAACACAGAGCCTGATTCAGACTTAGATCATTGCAAGGAGTATTTTCACCTATGTGGGTGTCAAACTGCTCCTTCAAAATTTGTAATTCAAACATATTCTGTTGTGTTGGAAACTGAGAAGCAGCAGTTGAAGAGTTCCAGGTGTCATTGGGAGGATTGTTCAGGACGTTCACAGAGGACAGGAAGGTCCTGGCTCAGCTGCAGAGGTTGAGGGAAGTTTTCAGAAGAGGAAGGATGATACAAGGACTAAGGCTCACACTAGGAACAAAGCAAGCAGACAACAAAGCGGGAGAAGAGAGGATGTGTGGCGAGGACTTGGGGGTGAGTGATTATGGGGTGTCGGGGAGAAAGGAGGTGAGGTTGGGCGTATATGGTGAGGGAAGAGATGACGAAGGATCTAAATGTACCCTGAAAGTCTTTTAAACTGGGAGTGGCATCCAGTTTATATTTAAGAACATTCTCTTTGGCACCAGTGGAATGATAACTTGAGAGGGGTCGTCAGATGGGTTAGGAGATTGTTAGATTAACACAGGTGAGAAAAAGCAAAGACTTAAAAGGATGTGCAGGGGGCTGAGTGAACAGGGTAGATTTGATATGTATTTAGAGGTAGATTCCATGGGCTGGAGAGACCAGATGGAGACCAGACAACAGAGTCCCAGTTGTTTGTTTTCTTCCAGAAAGAAACCCTGTAATTACTTGCTCTTAGAATATACTGATTCCTTGGAGCCCAATGGGAGAAGGAAGCTAGAAATCTTAATAATTTCATTATATACACTGGATTAGCCAGAGTTTTCCATAGGGACAGAATGAATAGAATATATAAAAAGATAAATGAGAGGAAAATTATTGTGGGAATTGGTGGTTATGGAGGCTGAAAAGTTCCACGACCTACCATCTGCAAGTTGGTGAACTGGGGACGACCCTGGTATAATTTAGTACAACTCCAAGGCCTGAGAACCAGGGGAGTCTGCGATTAAAGGCCTGAGAACCCAGGGTTGGGGAGAAGGAGGTGGAGGATGCTGGTACATCCCAGAGTGCAAAGGCCAGAAAACCTCGAGTTTTGAGGTCCAAGGACATGAGGAGATGGGTGTCCCAGCTTCAGAAGAGAGAGTGAATTCACCTTCCCCTGCCTTTCCCTCGGCCCTCAACTGACTGGATGGTGCCCACTCACATCCTGTGAGAGGGGACCTTCCCTGTGCAGTCCACCGATTCAAACGCCAGTCTCTTCCAGAAACACCTCACAGACATCTCCAGAAATAATGCTTTACTAGCTCTCTGGGTATTCCTCCACCCAGTCAGGTAGACCCTGCAGGACATTCCAGTGTTTTAGTAGCTATAGAGGGAAGATATTCTTTTGCCATTGGTGGATGATGGGTACTTACTAAACCTAATCCTTATCAATGCCTCCCAGTAATATGCTCATTACTACTACATATAAAGTATATGCTACCATTCTTGGAAAAAGTAACCCCAAATCACACCCGCTAACAGGGGGTTTAATACACAGTTCAGCACTTTTGGACACCATTGCTATGATAGGCATTATCTAGACACTGGGAGCAGAGTGGAGAAAGCTCAGAACGTGGCCTTAAGACACTTTTGTCACCTAGGGGACATTATGGAAAGTAACCTGGGTGCAGAAACTGGGTTGCTATAAGCCTGGTTCTAGCAAAACACCCTGGATAAAGTGAGCGCTCAGGAAACATTTATAATATGAAACCACCCAGTAAGCATTAAAATACTTTGTTAAAGAATCACATCTTTCCCCTTCAATGATTTTTCCTATTATACCCTTCTCATCTGGGTTGAAATGTGCGTGAACCTGCTTTAAAAACTAAAAACACTGCCCTGCACCCATCTTCTTTTCCAGCCACAGTCTCTTCTTTCTCCGCCCGGTTGTAGCTAAGCAATTGGAAGAGTTTCCATGCTGTCTTCTTCTATTTTCTCACTTCTCACTCCTCCCTTAATCTGCTCCAATCTGGTTTACAGTCCCATCGCTCCACTGAAATATTTCTTGCCAAAGTCACAAATAGTCTCCACATTGCCAAATCCAACAAGAATTTTCAATGCTCATATTATTTAATCTCTAGGTATCACTCAACAAAGGTCACCACTCTACTTATGATACCATCTCCCCTCCTGATTTCACTGAACGACACGTAAGGTTTTCTTCCTTCTTCTCTGGATATCCTTTCTCAGTATCCTAGGCTGACACATCCTCTTCTGTTCGGTCTTTAAATGTCACAGTTCCTCAGAGGTTTGGTCTTCGACTTCTTCTCTTCTCACACTACACTCGCTGCTTAAGCTATTTTGTCATTTTCCACAACCTCGGTAACCAGCCATATGCTAATGCTCAGAACACTCATCTGACTAATCCTCTAAATGTAACTCTTCTTTTTTTATTTTTTGTGGTACTGGGGATTGAACCCAGGGGCATTCTACCTCCAACATACACCCCCAGCCCTATTTTGTATTCTTTATTTTGAAACAGGGTCTCACTAAGTTGCAGAGGGCCTCACTAGGTAGCTGAGGCTGGCTGCAAACCTGCAATCCTCCTGTCCCAGCCTCCCAAGTACTGGGATTACAAGCGTGCGCCACCATACCCGGCTAAATGTAACTCTTCCGCATCTCCACTTGAGTGGCCACAGGTTCCTCTGTCTCAATATGTCCATCACTGGACTCATCAAGATGTACAAGTCAGAAACCTGTCACCAGCAAATTTTATTGACCCTTCATTCAAAATAAATCCTGAAAAGTCTGCTATGCATTCTCTCTCTCTCTCTCTCTCTCTCTCTCTCTCTCTCTTCTTTTTTTCATGTGGTACTGGGGATTGAACCCAGAGGCATTCTATCTTTGAGCTATACCTCCACCCCTTTTTTAGCTTTTTCTTTTGAAACAGTGTCTTGCTAGGTTGCTGAGAGTCTCGCTAAGTTGCTGACACTAGCCTCAAACCTGCAATCCTCCCACCTCAGCCTCCCAAGTACTGGGATTATAGGCATGTACCCCATGCCCAGCTCTGCTATTCTCTTTCTCTACTATGCTATCTGTCCAAACCCTGGACAAATGCATCTACCTCTAAAGGTCTCCTGAATGTATCCAATCATTCTTGGCCCCAAAGCAAAAAAAGAAAAAAATCGTGCCTACTCATTAAAGCTCATCAGCAATTTTCTAGTGTTTAGCATAAAGACAAAAGTCTTTTGTGTCCTCTAGGTCCCTGGGGACCTGAGCCCTGTCACCTCACTGGCTTCCTCGTGACCCTCCTCCCCTCAGGCCCCTGCTCACCACACCAGCCCTCAGGTGCTCGTTTTGCCTTTCTGCCATGGGTCCCGGGTAGTGCCACCCCTCCGGCCTTAGAGCGCTCTGTATCCTCACTTTCTTGCCCTGGCCACTCCCACGCATTCCCCACGCTTAGCTCAGAGACACACAATCAAAGAATCTTGTCTGTACAGACCCAAAGCCTCCATTACACACACTCACAGCACCCGATATTCCTGCCCCATAGTCCTTCCAAGGTCACTTAACAGCTTTATTGAGATATAATTCACATTCCATAAGATTCACCCATTTAAAGTATGCAATTCAATGGGACTCAGTAGATATGGGCAACTATCGTCACAATTTTAGAGTCATTTCATCACCTTGAAGAGAAATCTTGTGCCCTATAGCCATCACCCTGTCTTCCTGTCCCCTGCCCGGCCCTACACTAACATTAGATGCCGCCTCGTCTCTACGGATTTCCCTATTCTAGACTTTTCATACGAAAGGAATCTTTAATATGTGGTCTTTTGTGACTTCATATAGTTCTTTCACTGCACATAGTATTTTCAGACTTTACCAATGTTACAGCATGTCACTGTTTCATTCATTTTTATCACCCCAATCATTTTTAATAGTTGAATAATCGATTGCCTCTCTCGCTAAAATGTTGGTTTCACAAAACCAGAGACCATGGCCCATTCTTGCCTGCATCACACAGAGTTGTTCAGAAGTGATTTGTTGAACTGCTAACAAATCAAATAAAAAGCCAGTTTCACTCAAAACCCCTGCAGTATGTTACTCCCTCGATGAAGGCTAGACATCCAACTGATCTTATTCTGACCGCTGAAGTAACAAAACTCATCCTACAATCTATATTTGTACATTTTAGCCATCTTTAGCAAGTAATTAAAACTAATGCATCCATAAATGTTATTAAACACTTCTACACAATTTTCTTAAATGTTAAAATGCACACAAATTGGGGGGAAAGGAGGATTACAGACTGATTGGGGGAAAACAGTTCAAATAATGCTATGTCCATATGAACGTATCACTATCAATCTTACTAACGTGTGGGGAGAGAGGAGGGGAATGTGGGAGGAAATACACCAAGTGATGTGTGCATGTATGTTTGTATCACCACACAATGATGTATAATTACAATGTACCAGTTAAAGTATAAATAAGTAAAATTACTTCTACAATAAAAAAAATACATGAATCACCCAGAGATTTTGGTAAAATTCACATTCTGATTCAGTAATTCTTGGGTGAGATCGGAGAGTCTACATTTCTACAAAGCTCCCAGGTGATTCTAAAGCCACTGGTCTAGGAAACACACTTTCAGCAGCAGGGTCTTAAAACATC
This sequence comes from Glis glis, assembly GCA_004027185.1. NCBI lineage: Eukaryota > Metazoa > Chordata > Mammalia > Rodentia > Gliridae > Glis > Glis glis. The sequence goes on from PVJS01002751.1 coordinate 33,997, forward strand.
AAACTTTATCTTCTTCCAGCCTACTGGCATTTAAAAAATATGTCTCAATAATTTTTGGAAAATTATTATACTTAAGATGCACAAAGTAGTAGTTTAACAAAACTTGTTTAATAGTTGTTACTTAGTAAATGTATAAACAACCTTCAAATATGAAAAGCTTCCACTGCTGAATCCCTAGTTTGGCTTATGAATACCAGGAACAGAATACAGGGCCGAAACAGCTTTGAGAATCAAAGAACTCAAGAAGAAGAAAGAGTAAAGTGAATCCTAAACAATGGTAATTCAGGGATATAAGTAGAAGTACATCATTGAACTGAATGCAAACAACATTAAAAATGGACCCAGAAAAACATTTTCTAACATTCCAAACAAATGTGTGTGCTACCGAAAAAAGAAAATAAAAAGCTTCACTTGTTTTTTTACAATGATTATAAGGAGCAAAATAAAATGAGAAAGTATAGGATATGGAAAAAATGAAAATTTACAGTGGATAAGGAGGAAAACATGTACAAACTAGAAAATGAAGATGAAAGCAAGCTCCAGACCTAAACAGCTAAGTAAATTCCCTTTCGAGAAAATGAATCATGCAGACATTAAATTGAATTACTAAATCAAACTAGAGTCTCTAGGATTTCAGAGTGAACAGCACGAAGGCGTACTGTGATAAAATACACGAACGATGATAGTAGAGATTTTGAAAACTGCAACTTGTCAGAAACCTTATAGGGTCTCAGTAAATGACTTAGGTCTACATACCTAAGTAAGCCTTATGTCAAATAAGATATGTGATGGAAAGGGGGGAAGGTAATCTTCATTCAAGCCCTACCTTTTAAGATACAGAGCTACGTTATCTGTAAATACTGTGTACTCCTCTATCGCAAGGCAATGGTGGCTGGCAGACTCTGGCTGCAGAACCCCCCCCCCATAATGACATCTACAACAGGTACAGAATCCAAAGATAACCACAGAACTCAATAATTCACTTCTGGCAGCTCTATTTCTTTTTTAATTAACATCTTTCCCAAGCAAGAGGGTAGACTGCGCTCAGAAAACAGATTCCCGATAAGCACACCTTGACAGCTGCAGATAAACAGGATCGCTGGGCTGAGGACCACAGCCACATAACAGGTGCCAGCAATCATTCACTGTGGCTGCGCAGCGGGGCCTGGTGGCGTCTGTCCCTTCCATAAAAAGACCTGCCAGCAGAGTCATCCCAAAGTCACCTCTGAATGAAGGGACAAGCTAACTTTTCAAGGCTCCGGCACCACCCGAGGAAGCGGTAGATTGTGGTACACCCGGCATTGTGCATCATTTGCAAACAGCCATCCCGGTTATCCCCAGTTCCTTAAGTGGCCTTTGGAGCACTCCTCTCTGTGGTTAAAATTTCCAGGTAAGTAAACTTTCTAAGCTAAATCCATTTCTTCCAGATAGCACTGCATTTACAAATTTTGCTGAAAAGCATCTAGAATAAATTAAAAAATCACTATGTAGAAGCCAAATGCCAATTAGCAAGCCCCCTTCATCATTAAAACTGTAGCCCCAAAATGGACATGGTAGTTAGCTTATTTGGAGAACTTAGCATTTTAACACCTTAGCATTTAACTTGGCATTTTAACATTCATTCCACCAGATCTCTACATTATATAATAGAAAGTGTATTTCTGGTTCATCAGGCTCCATTTAACTAAGGCAAAATACAAAAAAAAAAGCCATGGTGCTTAAATGAACCATCGCTGATTTCTAAACAGAGCTTTTTAAAAGCAGTGCTGTCGTTAGCATCTCAGTCTGCACACCACAGACCTCTGGCTCCAGCCCAGTGTGTCTAATTGCTTCTTCGCTGGACCCACACACAGTCGGACAGCCATTCTGGCCCTGGGCAAAAAATGAGGAAGCACTCAGTATCACACTCCATGTTAGTGCTTGTGATAGAGAGCTTCTCATTATTGTGGCAAAATACCTAAGAGAAGCAACTTAAAGGAGGAAAGGTCTATTTTGGCTTCCAGTGTCAGGGGTTTCAAGCATGGTTGCTTGGCTCTGTTGCTTTGGGCCCGTACTGGCGCAGTACTTCATGATGGGAACATGTGGCAGAGAAGGCCCATTCACCTTGTGGCAGCCAGGAAGCAAAGGAGCAGAGGAAGAGGTCAGGGATCCCGATATCCCCTTCAAGGGCACACCCCAATGACCTAACTTCCTCCCCCTAGGCCTCACCTCTTAAAGGTTCCACTACCTTCCCACAACCATATGCTGGGGACCAACCCTTTACCGCATGGGCCTTTGGCGAACATTCTAGATCCAAAGTATAGCACTGATAAAACATTCTGTAGCTGCTACCCTGCCTGCCTCTCAGATTTGGACACCTTGGGGCCAGTCTTTCATGGGTCCCTGGATCTTTCTATGGGCTCGCCTTCCCATGTTTTAGTTCCTGTCCTTGGTTGACCTCTTGGCCTCCCCCTCTTCCAGGATTAACGTGTAGCCCGCCTGGACCAGATTCACAACCCAGACTTTTCCTGGGACCTCAGCCCTGTCCCCCAACTCCCTATTCCTACCTCAACCCCCACTTCCCTGTGAGACTACCCAAGTTCTTGTATGACAAGCAAGAGAAAATTCTACTTTACCTTATCTCATCTAATGACATATTGACCTCATCTCAACCATTTCTTAGTAGCAGACAGTGAAAGGTAGTAGGGAAAAGTTGCCCTTAGTAGGTGACAGTAATAACATAGATACATCCTTTAAAACCACTGCTTTTATGTTTTGTATTCTTTACATCAGGGAGAATTCCATTCATTGGTGATGATTCTAGATAGCATAAAGGAATGAGCTGAAAGCTACATATGGCTCCTCATAAGGCTTGTATATAAAGAACCATAATACAAAGTGTTGGTCTACAAAAGAGATAACATACCATGAGAAATCAGAGTCATCAGGTAGAGATGACTCCAAGCTGCCATGATCCAAGAATGTCTCACAAGATGGCAAAAATCTAATCACATAGAAATAAAAGGAAAGGAAATTCCATACCAACCAAAAAGGCAAATACAAAGAGGTGATCCAGTGTATTGCAAAGAGCAAGGAGCTCTGAGCTTGAAGACTGGGGCTGCCACTCAGCTCTCTCGTTTACTCTCAGAAAGACCTCAGGAAAGGTCCAAAATGACATTTCTCTTCATCTGTAAAAGGGAAAGAATACAACTTTTCCACTTAGGATTTCTGTGTTGAAATATGTAGTAGAAGCTACTCAATTGCAGTCAATTTATAGAGTCACAGTTTGGCTGGAGAAAAGTGTATATGAAACTAGTAAATGGGAAATTAGGTTGGAGATGTATTCTGGGGTCTTATCACATGGTGCTGCAAACTCAAACTCAGGAGGCTACGGCGATCAAGTCATATGGTGCGTGAGGGTTATATATCTAGAAATTTGCCTCCGGTTAACTTAGTTCAGTAGCACCAGGAAAGGCAGAGTAGAAGAGGGACCAACTAGAGATATGAAATCCAATTAGGTTCAAAGTAAGTCATGCAAAGAGTAACAAGGGTACACATAGGGGCATCTTTCAAACACAGAGCACAAGTTCATGGTACATGAACTGGGTCATTTATTTCCTACATAACAATCAGGGGCTACTGATTAATTGCCTTAATCTGGCTTATACATACAGATCTATTTGCCAGCATGGGATGTGAGCACCTAGCAGGCAATTTTTGGTAGGCAAAACTGGAACTGCAGGATGAGCACATGATAGCAAAAAAGAGAGCTATAATGGCTCTTTGTCGCTCTCTGGCTGCTCAACCTCTCCCCTTCTTTCTGAGGGACATCTTCAGAGTGTGGGTTTTGATGGAAAGCCAAGTTCTACTGCTCTCTACAAAAGCCAGAGGAAGCCAGTTCCTCCCTCTCCTCACACTTGGCAGATAGAGCATGAACAGGTGTCCCAGGCTTGGCCAAACAGATGTTTCTACAAGAAAACTTATATTTTTGAGCCAGTGAGGCAAAGACAAGGGGCAGTTTAGAACTCAGCCTTAGCAAGAAGCAGATTTCTCAGATCAGTTCTGCATCATGACCTGCCTCCCTTGGTTTGTGCCCACACTCTTATCTTAGTTTTCTAGGCTTTGGGTCAATTTTTAAAGTTACCTATATCCTTCCAAGGAATTGGGGTGGGTTTTTTCCTACTTAAATAAGCTGGGATAGGATCCCATTGCCATAGAACTTCAAAACCTCTCTTCTCCACTCAATTTCTTCTGTATATAACAAGAAGCATTATAAGTAAATATGTACGACTCTGGAATAGGAGTCCCCTGGGTTTGTCCCAAGCTCTGTTTTGTTTGTTTGTTTGGTTGGTTGGTTGGTTGGTTGGTACTTGGAATGGAACATATATCCCTGGCCCTTTTTATCTTGAAACAGTTTCACTAAGTTGCTGAGGGTCTCACAAAGTTTGTGCTGAGGCTGGCCTCGAACTGTGATCCTCCTGTCTGTGATCTTGAGTAAGCCATTGACACCTGATGCCTCAGTTTCTACATCTGCAAAACAGGGGTCCTTATAGGGACCCATGCCATGGTGGTGTTGTGAGAATGAATAAAATAAGGTAAAGTGTTGACCTCCAGGCTTGGTCTATAAAATTTTTAAAAAAGCATAAACATCAAGGGTGATGACAAGAGCAGTGTAGGTGTCCCTTAAGTCATGATCTCTGTCTTTACTGCTCAGGAATCTATTTGAAGATGTAGGGGGCATATATATCAAATATTCCATAAGTAGAAAAACATGGCATAGCAGGCACATATATGACACAAATATGAGTCTAAAATCTGTTCTCATGTCAATTCACAAAACATTTTTATTTAAACAAGCCACATTTATGCCACTGAGCTATCAGGATGGTCCCCAAAGCCATGCAAAGGTTTCAGAGTTCACCTAGAAACTCATGACAGGCTTAGATTAAAAAAGAAAACTAGCAAAGGAGATTTGCTTAGAACCTGCATGGTGTCAGGAATCCAAAAGCACTCCCCAGGAATGTGTGTTTGCTTCAGTATCCCCTTGGGGTTCTGGTTGGACAAATGGAGATCCCAGACAAAATAAACCAGGCTCCTCCCTCAGGCAGTGTGGAGATGAATCCCCAGGAAGAGGAGCTAACTATAGTCCAATAAAAGTCTCTTCTGTGGGGCAGACTATGCTGTAGAATTCTTGTTCTCCCAGAAAAAATCTAACTTATGTACATTATAAAATCTAAACATGAGCTATGTGGTGTAGCATCTATCAATATTCTTTTTAAAAAGTATCCATCCCTTGCACATTATCTAATACAATTACTTATAAGGATTCAATTTAAAGATCATCTAGTACAACTAACTACTTGAGGGAATTCAATTTCATTTTTTCCTTCTAAATTTCCAATTATCCCGGAACCATTTATTGAAAAAGATCATCTTGCCCTGTGGCTCTGCGATGCCACTTCTGAAATAAATCAAGTGTCCACATGTGCGTGTCTGTTTCTGGGCTCTCTTCTGTCCCTTGATTGATTGGTCTATTTCCATGCCAGCAATGCACTATCTTAATTACTATGCTTTTATTGTTAGTCTTCTCACCTGATAGCTCAAATTCCTTCACCTTGTTTTTCTTCTGAGTACCTCAGTTATTCTTAGCATTCTACCTGTTTATATACACTCTAGAATCAGCAGGTCAAATTCCACCAAAATGAACAAGCAAACAAAAAACCTGCTGGAATTTTTATTGGGATTGTATTGACTCTACAGGTCAATACAGGGCAGCATTAGCTTCTTTACAATATTGAAAAAAAGTGAACAGATTTCCAATGGGGTGCAGAGGGATATTTAACACTAAACTAAATCCTGAGTTTGGGCTATTACAGGAGACTGGGGATCCTATTTATTGAAATAAGACAGTGTGTGACTTAAACAATATATATGACTCATAAACTAAGAGGAAAATAAATGGAGACTGTTCAAGTCGCAATCCAGGTGTGTGAGAATCACCTTTTCTAGATATATTTTAAAGGGAAGAAAAGATACAAAACTAGAGTTTCATTGTGATTATAGTATAAGTGGTTATGCTTGTTCAACATACCAGTTATATCATTCAGTATTAGTTTGTACTTTTCTGAAATATATACAGATATTTTTAGATATATATATATATCTCACATCTTTTGTTTGATATATTCCTAGTTACCTTCTCTTAAATTTGTCATTGCTTATTATTGGGATATAGGAATGCTTCTGAGTTTTATTTTAATCCTGAATACTGCAAAGAAATCATCCAGTAATTAACTAATACATTTTCTTTGATTTTTCTTTGATAATGACATAGATCAGCTACAGCTTTTCAAGGACTTAAAAGGGTATTTCAGGGCTCCTGTCCCATGAGGACAGTACAATATACTATTCCTAGCCTCAAGGCACACAGGAGACCTGGTTCGATTTTTGGTCACCTGGTTCTGTCGGAATACTAAGACCCCTTGGACCTCAGTCCTTTCTCCCTGCAGGAATCGAACTCCTAGCCACCACTTCCTGTTCCAGACCATCCTGGAACCAATGTCCAACTTGCTTAGGGCTTTGGGTCCAGTTACTATTTTTTTCTGCTCCATTTCTGTTGCATGAAGAGTGAAGTGTTCATTTTAAGCCTGGGTATATATTTTTTGTTCCATATTCTAATATTTACCTGCCATCATTATAAATTTATAAGGAAGGGAATTTCATCAAGATATAAACTACCAGTGCCACCTTGTCAGAAGTTAATGCAACAACTATCCTTTTTTTTTTTTTTTTTGCGGTAGCAGGGATTGAACGCAGGGGCGTTCTACCTCCGCACTACACCCCCGGCCCTATTTTTTATACTTTATTTTGAAACCGGGTCTCACGAAGTTGTGGAGGGCCTCACTAAGGGGAGAGAGAGAGAGAGAGAGAGAGAGAGAGAGAGAGAGAGAGCCCACGCTGAGGCTGGCCGTGAACCTGGATCCTCTGGTCTCCACCTCCCAAAGTACCGGGATTACAAGCATGCGCCACCACGCCCGGCGACAACTATCCTTAATATGTCTCTTCTATGGCAAATGTTTTGAATAAGGCCCACTATCCAAAATAAGTACAAAATTCTAAAAGATCATAAAGCAAGTCATAAAATTATAATTTTAGCTATGTTAGCAACCTTAAGAATCAGTCCATATTTTCACATATCCTATGGAATAGGATATGTGAAAATTACAACATAGATATTGTTACAACATAGATATTTTATTTTTATATTCCTAGAGTCAAGCATATAATAATGCTTAAAGACTTATTTTATGTACAACTATAATTTATCAATTTACAATTTAAAAATGAAAGTTCTTTTAGTAGAGTGTCATTTATCTTAAGGCAAGCCTCAAAACTTCCAGCATCTCGTTTTCCTCATCAGCCAAATTATGTTAAAATAGCAACTATTTCAAATAAACCATAATAGCATGTAAGTGGAGAGGGAATGATGAGAGTTAAAGGTCTTACATTGCTAAGCAGGAGAGGAAAGGTACTGATTTGTTTTAAACTTCCAGTTAAATATGCATGTTAAAATTAGCAGGGCGACTATGAAAAGAATAGCCATGGATAATAAAAGTAGTAATGGGATGAGAAAAAGAACAGTGAGAGAGTGTGGTGGGGGGAGATAGGAATAGAGGAAGGAGAGAGACAGAAAAATGCTTTCAATCAATCCAGCAGCTATGCATGGGATCCTGCCTCTAACCTTCTCTACCAACCTATTACCCTTTATGCTTAACCCCATAAGAACCACATCCCGAGGCTCCTTGCTCCCCAGACTGACACAGAGCTTCTCCAATAGGAGGCAGGGTAGGAGAGCACAGAGGAGGACAGTGGACGAATGGCGCCTGTTCAACCTCTGGCTCCATTCTCACAGCACCACCAGCTTCGAAAGGGAGGCCTCTGCAGATCTCCCTACATGTAGCCCAGCTCCAGGAACCGCTCCATCCCTGTAGTAGGATGAATTGTCTTGCCATAAAGATATGTTGAAGTTCTAACCCCCCAGACACTATGAATGGCACTTCATTTGGAAATAGGCTTTTTGCCGATGTGATCAAGGAAAGATGAGGACATGTTAAGTTCAATATAGGTTCTAAATCCAATGACTGGAAATAAAAAGGAGTTTTGGACACAGTAACACTGCTTTCTTCGAACAGAAGAAGGCAATGTAACCATGCAGCCAGCTTGGAGTGATGCAGTTACAAGCCAAAGAATGCCAGGGGTCACTGGGGCCACCAGATGCGAGGAAGAAGCAAGAAAGGATTCCACCTCAGAGCCTACGGAGAAAGCATCGCCCTGCCAGTACCTTGATTTCATACTTCTCATCTCCAAAACTGTGAGTGAATAAATAGCTATTGTTCTAAGCCACTCAGCTTGTGGTAATTTCTTATGGTGGCCCAGCCCTGGGAAACCAGCATACTCCTCTTCAAAGGCAACTACAGCAGCCGGGCATGGTGGCTCACGCTTGTAATCCCAGTACTTTGAGAGGCAGAGACCGGAGGATCCGGGTTCGCGGCCAGCCTCAGCTCGCTCACTCTCTCTCTCTCTCGCTCTCTCTCTCTCTCTCCCTGTCTCTCTCTCTACTTAGTGAGGCCCTCTGGAACTTCGTGAGACCCGGTTTCAAAATAAAGTATAAAAAATAGGGCCGGGGGTGTAGCGCGGAGGTAGAACATGTGAGGTAACATATACATGTACATCAACATGCACTTCAAACATTCATTTGGTTCTTATGCATATAATTGGAAGAATATCCAAATTTTTACCTGGGCTGAAGGTTATATAAACTTTTTACCCATAAGTCTAATATGTGCTTGAACTCTGACTGTGTTACAGCACATATCAGGATGTATTATAAGTGTAAAATACAGGAAACTTCAAAAACTAAATCCAAAAACAAAGCACATAAAGCATCTTAATATTTTTATATTGACTACATGTTGAAATAAGGTGGTTTGGGATATATTGTTTGAAATAAAATATATTATTTTTTAGTCTGCTTTTCTGTTTTTGTGACCAAAATACCTTAGAAGAACAACTTAGAGGAGGAAATGCTTATTTGGCTCACAGTTTTGGAGGGTCCGTCCATAGTCGGCCAGCTCTAAGACAGAAACCTCAGTAGCAAGACATGGCAAAGGAATGCCACTCTCACATGGCTGCCAGAAACAGAGAGACCAAGAGGAGGGGACAAGGGAAATGTAAAGTCCCCAAGACCCCACCCCCAGTGACTTACCCCCTCCCGCCCTGCCCTACCTCTGAACCTTGCTACAATTGGGAAATGCTTTCAATACATGAGCTTTGGGGGGATGTTTAAGACCTAAAACATAACAACTATTCATTTCATCTGTTTCTTTTCCTTCTTTTGATGCTACTAGAAAAATTTAAATTACATATATGGCTCACACTTATACCTCACGCTGCTTTTTTTTTTTTTTAGACAGCACTGATCTAGATTAAATCGGGCCTCCTTGGCTCCTTCTTTAGTCTCCATCCTTGCACCTCAAAGTTTGGACCAGCCTCATAGAGTTCACCTAAAAGCTTATTAAAAGTGTGGAATCTCGGGACCCACTTCTGAATTACTGAATCATAATCTGAATTTTCACAAGACACTCCCCAACAGAGGACTCCTATTAAATAAAACAAAACAACAACAACAAAAAAAGCTGTTTTAGCTAATAAGCCAAAACTTGCCACCTAGCACTTACCATTGACCACCCTTGTGATGAAAAAAATGCTAGAAAACATAAATTCAATAACAGGGAGGGGAAATCAGGGATCTATTGAAAACCTAAAACAAAATGAGCTTAATTTAGGTCTCCCTTGGGTGGGGAGGGAGGCAAAGTCCCAACAAAGTAGATCCTGGAGCAATGACACAAAATCAGATAATTAAATTGAAAATGGCATTTGCCTTTGGTTTGTAATCAGGCTATGCAAATACCATTTGCATTTTATAAGTTTCTTTTAAGGAGAAGCGTTTTCGGATATACATAACCAGTTTGTTCTATGGCCCTAACTTTATTGCTTTTCCTGTGGAGGGTTGGGGGACTTTGATTTTTGTGTAGCACATTCTTTGAACTTGGTTTACCTTGTTCTTCCTTGACTGACTTGCAGCACCTCTTTCAATTCCTCCCTAAAATGATATATACTTTTATTACTATATATGAGAAAAACTAAAAAAAAGTACTCCTTAGGCTCTTACTTAAAAGCATAATATTCCAAAAACCATTATTTTCTATTAGAGATCATACAGGTTATAAAGGATATTATTAAGATTATAGATGTTTTATAGTTCATACATCAGAAATTTGACTTTTATCTCAAAAACAACCCTCTTCTGTTCCTCTGTATGTTTCTGCCCACTGCAGCAGGGACCCTCCCAAAAGAAACTAGAATAACAAGATATTTGCCCCCAAGATCACATTGTCAGGCAAACACAAGCAAGTGGTCATCTACTGCCTACCATACCTGACTAATACCAAACACTGAATTGGCACAAGTTGTGGTGGAAACTGCAAGGGAGTCAAGGCTGCACATGGTTCACTAATAATAAAGAGCTAGGATGGCTGCATGTGTGTCCCCAGTAGACAAACGCCAATCAATGCCTAAGAGACTGCAGCAACTTCCCATTCAGTTCAATGGGTCTTCTTGTCTAAGCATGGGCCAGTAGCTCACTGTTTTCACTTTCTAATTTTTTATCAACTTTAATATTTGGTTGCACAGCCATACTCCAACTATTCTTGTGGGGGGTAGGATCAAACCCAGGGGCATTCTATCTCTGAGCCACACCCCCCAGCCCTATTTTATTTGGAAAGAAGACATAATACATCTCTCCCTTTATTCAGGTCTTTTATATACCTCAATAAAATTCAATACTCCTCTTTCCAAAAGGCCTGCATATTTCCTTTTAGACTTATCTCTAAGTAGTCTATATTTTTGTTGTTATAGTAAATAATCATTTTAAAATTTTTGCTTTTATATAATTATGTGGCAATACATGAATAAAAAGTCATTTAAAAACATTACAGAAGAGTAAAAACAAATTCTTGTTGCTCACCCTGCCAACCTCACTCCTCCCACCAAATGGAACATGTATGAAGAGTTGGGCTCACAGCCATCAATCCAATTTTCCATGCTTTTTGGATTTTGTCGAGTTTGAAGCATTGTTATGTTTTGCATAAACAGACTTGTACTGCATATTTTCCCTATGACTTTTCATACAGCATGATTGTTTGAGTTGCCATTTCAGTGGATATAGCTATATCTGTAGCTACATATTATGCCTTTATAAAAATTTGGCAATGTATTTAATAAAGTTCCCTACTAATGGAACTTTAGTCTTTTCAGGTTTTTCAAAATGAGAGCACTACTTTATCCAACATACTTAACATACATCTATGTGCATATATGCCAGCATTTTTGTAGATTTCTAAACATGGGATTTCTGGGTCAACAATTATTAACATTTTTTAAAAACTGGAAGCTACTATCAAATTGTCCTAAAAAAAGGATTTACCACATTATGCCAATATTATGAAAGGGCCAATTTTCCCACACTCATTTTATATTTTACATTTTCTGCCCCTATTTTTTATTATGAATATGAATCCCTTATCTATCATATATGCATCCCAGGCTATAATTTTCCTTTTAACTTTGTGGTAGCTCTTGTGAAACAGAAGATTTGAATTTTTATGTGGTTAAAACTGAGATTGAAGCCAGGCGTGGTGGCACCTGTAATCCCAGTACTTGGGAGACTGAGACTGGAAGATCAAAGGTTTAAGGTCAGCGTCAGTAGTTTAGCAAGACCCTCAGCGACTTAGCAAGACCCTGTTTCAATAAATAAATAAATAAATAAATAAGTAAATAGCTCAGAGGTAGAATACCCCTAAATTTAATCCCCATTACCAAATAATAATAATAAAGTAGGGCTAGGGGTATAGCTCAGAGGTAGAAAGTCCCTGGGTTCAATCCCCAGTACCACAAAAACAAAATAAAATAAATCTGATATTTACAAAATACATGCTTTATTAACATGTTAAGTAATAAGATTTAAAAGCGGGGCCGGGCGTGGTGGCGCACGCTTGTAATCCCAGTACTTGGGAGGCTGAGACAGGAGGATCCGGGTTCGCAGCCAGTCTCAGCTACATAGTGAGGCCCTATGCAACTTAGTGAGACCCTGTTTGAAAATAAAGAATAAAAAATAGGGCTGGGGGTGTAGCTCAGAGGTCAGAGGTAGAATGCCTCTGAGTTCAATCCCCAGTACAGCAAAAAAATATAAAAAGATCTCAAAGCGGGTCTAACAATTCTAAAGTAATTATGACTGCAAATAGCATTTTAAGATATTTGCAACAACTCTAACGTGTTATGGAAATAACTATGATTTCTATTGCTGACAAAGTCTGGAGACTGATAATACTACTGAGGTTTCCTACATAGTAATTAAAGCAAACAGTCAGTTTCAGATGGAGTTAATTGAAACAAAAAAGATGTAATAATTTTCCCATCCAAGTTTGCAAACTCCTTTTCTAAAGTCATCTCTTTCTTTCAATCCTTTCCTAACCACCTTCCAGCACAGTTAACCATTCTTCCTTTGTGATCCCATAGCTGTCTACACTTGTACTTACAGAATGCTCCATGCCAAGTGTTTTACTTTCCTTATCTCATTTCCCCCAAGACAGTCAGCTCCTGGCAGAAAGGACAAGCGTGAGATAAAGCTAAGGCAGCCAATACTCTGCCTTGAACTCTGGCGTCCAGGCAGCCAGTGCAAGTTATAAATAGACTGATGAACTAAAAACTCAGTATAAGCTCAGTGGTTAGAAAACAACTGAAACTGTACTTGAGAAAAATGTATTAGTCAGCTTTCTTTCACTGTAACAAAATACCCATGATAATCGACTTAAATAAAGGAAAGGCTTATTTGGGCTCACAATTTTAGAGGTGTCAGTCCACAGTCAGTTGACTCCATTGCTTTTCTGTCTGAAGTGACACAGCAGGAGTGTTTGGTAGAGAACGCTGCTCACCTTATGGAGTCCAGGAAGCAAAGAGAGAGAAAAAGAAGAGGGGCCGATTCCAATATCCCTTTCAAGGGCGAACCCCCAATAACCTAACTTCCTTCCACTAAGACCCACCTCCTAAAGTTTCCACCACCTCCCAACAGCGCCATGGACTGGCAGCCAAACCCTCAACTCATAAGCTTTTGAGTCACAGTTACCCAAACCATACACAAATATGCAATTGGAATTTATTTTCAAAACCTGTTTATATTCTTGTAATGCTGGTAGCTTACATTGTATTGTGGTGTGGACCTTCTATTTCAAAAAACTAGATCAGTGTTTCTCAGCTATTTAAAAATTTTTATTATTATTTTCCTTCTAAGGAGCTCTGTTGGGGTATTTTTCCTAACCCCCATGAAATTTTAATATCAAAGATTACTGTATACCTATTTATGTATCGTGACCGTCTGGAGGACCAAAAATAATTGTCATACATTTTATTTACTTCCCCAAAACCAATTTTTGTCCCTATCAAAGATTCACAGACTAGATGAAATTCTATGAGTCATTGGGTATATCTGTATTCTATTTTAATGAAACATAAAAATCACAAGTCATTCTATTGCAGATAAACAATTACCTTACTTTTGTTATCACTAAAGGCTAAGAAGTTGTAAGACCAAAAGAACACAATATTAGAGAAGAAATAGGCATTTTTAAAAATTCACAACTGAATCCTGTTCTTGCCACATAATTCAAACTTTCTCAGTTTCACTAAATAATGTCTTTCACATGTTTATTACTCCATATGCCCTTAGAAACAGTCTGAAACAGTCTGCCTAGAGTTATAACATGCAAACAGCACACACATATCTTGCCAGTAAGTCCAGAGTTACTATGAAGTCTCTTTGAACTTTGCCAACATTTTAGAAAAACGACTCAAACTTTTTCTGGCATGGGCAAAAATAAAGAGGTTTCACAGCACTGACAGTCCTTTGATATTAGGGTGCTTTTTAGAAGAAAGGATGCTAAGTCTTTGTTGGAATAAAGTACTAAAATAGAATGGAAAACCTCATTGACTTAAAAGCTAAGTGGAAATTGGTTTGATCATATTTTAAAACTGCAGCCAAAATTTCTTCAATATGATAATATGGTATGTTCAAAAGATTTCTGCGCCAACTCTAGTGACCTGTTGTGTCTCTGAGAGCCAAAAAGATAAGACTCCAAATCAGCAATTTTAAAAGCAGAAGGATTATCATTCATGAATTAATTAACACAGTAGATACTTTTTCCCCTAGTCTCTTTATATCAAATACACAAAAAGTCCATTTATACAACCATACAATGTGCAAAATATTTGTCATAAAAGCAAAGTAAACTGAAAGATGGCACATGTCTCTCTATTTGCTGTGATGAATATGGCAAATAGTATGACACTTAAAATTTTTCCAGTAAATCTTTCCTATTTTATTTTAAAATCCCCGTTGCAGCAGAACATGCTTTCTCCAAACTAAGAAAAATATAATACAACATTTATTAGTTAACACAACTTGATTTGTTTAAAACTTTAATTTGTTTGTGTTGAAAGATCTATGTCATCCTATATGAAACTGACATGGGGTTTTTCCCTCTGTGAAAGTCTTAGTGCTTATTTGTGAATTATTTTTGTATAAAAAGCTTCTATTAATAAACAAAACCATACATGTATGACCAATAAGTTCTTGTGTTATAAGGTTGGCAAGAGAGACATTGAGTAAATGAACGGGTATGTTTTATTTACTGCAAACCAAACGAAGTCTCCTTTATATCAAATATACCATAATCTTTCTCTGCTCCAAAGGTTGTTACATCCTCATCATCTGAGTGATCCCTTGGACTTGTTACCACTGGTGACAAATTTCAGGGGGCAGGTACACAGAGCTCCACTTGCTCCCTGTCAGACGACCATTTCTCCTTCCTACCTCATGACACAACCTAAATGGCCACTCCCAAGAAGGAAAAAAGCAAAAATTATCTTGTCATGTCACCCCTATGTGATCTTCAGTACAGATCTTATCATTACTTCTCCATTCTGTTGACCAAGGTCTTCATAACAGGGTAGAGCCTCTACCACTCGACTCTCTTGCCCCACCTGGCTCTGTCCATTCCATAACTGACACAAACATACCCATCCTGAATCCTCCAAGGAGTTCCACTGTACATGAGATAATTCAGGTCTGCCATCAGAAAAATCCCCCATGCTCTCACACTCTTCTCTCAATGTCCCCTTCATCTTCTAAGTGTAACTGAAAACTGGATGCCCCCCCACACATACTACATATGACACCAGGACACAGTTCACACTGACACCTTCACTAGTTGCAGCTATTATTTTCCCCCATCCCTAGAGGCAATGGGCTGGGAGCGAGGTATATATCCTGTGTGCTGCTCCCAGCCTATTTTTCCTCCCTCCTTAAAGACCATAGTCCCGCATGTCATCGGATGCACAAGCTACCTATCCCTGTTAAAATTATTCACTACATTGATAGATGCTCCCTGCCCTCCTATTCTCAGAACATTTCACTATGATTCTGTCTTTCTCTTCGTTACTACTGGTTCCTTCATCTTCATTGATGAGTCATCTAAAACCCTGGTGTGTTAGATTTCCATCTCTGTAAAAGAAAAAAAAACCTGGTAAAATCAACTTAAAGGAAGGAAGATTTATTTTATTTTAGCTCTGGGTTTCAGAGGTTTCAGTCCATAGTCAGCTGGCTGCATTGCTTTAGGGCTGAGGTGAGGCAGAACATCATGGTGGAAGGGTGTGGCCGAGGAATCCAGCTCAGCTCATGGCAGCCAGGGAGCAGAGAGAGAGGGAGGGAAGGAGGAAAGGAGGGAGGGAAGGAAAAATAAAAAGAAACCCTTCCAGAGCATGCCCACAGGGCTCTGCTTCCTACAACTATGCCCCACCTCCTACAGTTTCCATCACCTCCCAATAGTCCCTTCAATTATAAATCCATCAATGGGTTAACACACTGATGAGAGACTTCATGATCCAACCACTTCTCAAAAGCTCCACTTTGGAACACTGCTGCATCGGGGACCAAGCCTTCAACATATAGCCTTAAGGGGACATTCCAGATTCGAACTATAACACCTGGTGCTAAAGTCCATCCCTTCCTCATGTTCAAAGACCCTGTTTCCTAGCCCTCCCCAGTTATGCACACTTGTGCTCTAATCCTGCCATCATGACTGCCCATAACTTCACCACCTACAAACAACTCAATTTCAACCATCCTTTTCTCTAACCCACCTCCTCTCTCTCCAGCCCATTCACTCCAGTATCCACTCCAACTATCTCCAACAACCACCATCTCCTCCTCTGACCTCACTTCCCTCTTTACATTATTTGGATTCCATGATGCACTGTTAAAATCACCTAGATGTTCAATCCATTAATTTAATTGCTCCAAAATCAGTTAAACCCATTTCTTCACTTATTACAGGTATTTCCATAGACCAATATGGCTAAATAAAAACACAGTTACATGGGATAATCTCCCTTAAAAAATTATTACCGCAAACTTAAGTGGTCATCAGAAATACCCAGTAGTCCAAGGTTTCTCCTCTAGGTAGATGTCTCCATTTTCACAGACCCCTTGCAGAACTTCTCTCTCTTTAAATGACCTCATTACTTCCACTACCTGCAATCTGCTGATGACCTTTAATCTCATTTTCCTACTTCCCTGAAAATATAAAACATAATCAGAAGAGAACTTCCATGATCTCCCACCAGCAAACTACCAACCCCTCTACATGCATATCCATACACTTTCACCTTTCCTATAGCAACAGATGCACTGAGCCTTCTCTTCTAGAGGTCTGGGTCCCATCCTATCTCACCTACTCCAGGACTCTGCCTTTCAATTATTCTATATTTTAGGCCCCTTTTTCAGTATCATTTCCTTCAGCATACAAACATGCTATCAGTTCTGAAAAGAAGAGGGGAAGGAAAGGAAAAAATGAGAAAAGCAAAAGTAAGAAAAGAATCCTCTTAGGACCATCTCCAGCTACTCCACCTTTCCATGATCTCTTATTCAGCAAAGCTCCTCCAATCACACATAGATAAGAATCTCTTCCATTCTACTCCATTTAAGTAGTTTATCAAGATCGCTAATGGGGTGCTTTCTGCTCATGACCATGTTTTAACCTTGTTTTTTTTTTTCCGGTGCTAGGGATTGAACCCAGGGTCTCACACATGCTAAGCAAGTGCTCTACCACTGAGCTATACTGCCAGCCCCATAGCCAGCTTTCATTTGATAGACTTGATCAATTATTCATTGAAATACTTCATTCTCCTTTCTTCCAGGATACAATACTCTCCTGGTTTTCCCCCTCCCTGTCCACCTGTTCCTTCCCAGTGAATTAGCTAGCTTTCTGTTACTGTAACAAATATCTGAGATAAAATAACTTAATAAGAGAAAAGGTTTATCATGGCTCATAGTTTGGGAGGTTTTAGCCCATGATTGATTGACCTCATTACTTTGGGCCTGTAGCAAAGCAGCACATCATAATGGGAAGCATGTGGTGGAGCAAACTGTTCACCTCAGAGCTAGGACACAAAAAGAGAGGAAGAGTAAAAGACCAGAGTCCCCCATCCCCTTCAAGGGCACACACCCATAGATCTAAAATATCCTACTATACCCCACCTCTTAAGGTTTACACCACCTCCTAAGGCATGGGGACTATGCCTTTAACAGATAAGCATTTGAGGACATTTAAGATCCAAACTACGAGCCGGGCGTGGTGGCGCTCGCTTGTAATCCCAGCACTTTGGGAGGCGGAGACCGGAGGATCAGGGTTCGTGGCCAGCCTCAACTCTCTCTCTCTCTCTCTCTTTCTCTTTCCCTCTCTCTCTCCCTCTCTCTCCCTCTCTGTCCCTCTCCTCTTAGTGAGGCCCTCCGCAACTTCGTGAGACGCGGTTTCAAAATAAAGTATAAAAAATAGGGCCGGGGGTGTAGCGCGGAGGTAGAACACCCCTGCGTTCAATCCCCAGTACCGCAAAAAAAAAAAAGATCCAAACTACGGCAAGTACCCTGTTTACTCCGATCTTTAGACAGATCATCTCAAGTCCAAGCACATGGACCTCATCTCTATTTACATTCAGTGAATTGGTGATATGGTCCAGACCAATGGTTTTAAGCATCACCTGCTATCCAATGGTTCTCGAATATGTTTCTGCAACGTCTTCCCTGAATTTCAGACACAGCTTTCATATCACTTGGATATACTATAGATATTACAAAATCAACATGCCCCCCAAATCAACTCCTGACTTCTTCCCCTATACTTGCTCCCTCAAGTCTCATAATTTAGCATCTACACCACCATTCACTGAGGCCGAAATCCTTAGAGGCTTTCTTGCACTTCTCTCATCCAATTCAGTGGGAAATCTTGTCTTCTCTACAACCAGAATACATTCCAAATTTGAATTCTTTCCCTCACCCCCATCTCCACAGCTATCACCAGAGCTGAGCCACCCCATCTCCCACCCGCATTATTGCAACTACCTCCTAATAACAATCCCTGTTTGGAATTATCCTCGATTGCCACCACCACCACCATCATTGTGCATCCTCCGACACAATGCCAGGTGATCCTTTTAAAAGTATCACGACTGGGGATCCAACTCGGTGGTAAAATGCATGCTTACCATGCATGAGCTCCTGTGTTCCATCCCTGGCACCATGAATGAATGAATGAATGAATGAATGCTAAATCTGATATTGCATCACTGGTCTCAAAGCCTCCACTCACTCAGAATGAAATGCAGTCATTGCCTTGGCCTACAAGGCAGGTCATCAGCTGCCCTCCACTGTCTCTCCAAACACTTCCCTTCTCCACTTACCATTCACTTCTCATCCAGCTCCAGCTTCAATGGCCTCCTTGACCCACAAACCCAGCACACAGGCTCCTAACTCATGGTGTCTCTTGCTGTCTCTTCTGACTACACCCCGGACCCAGGGAGATGCACACGGCCACTGGCTCCTCACCTGTGCTCAGATCAAATGTTACCTCTTCAGAGAGGCCTTTCCTCATTCTATCTTAATTCTATGGCTAGCCCTTGTCACACATCATTAATCACTTATTGCTTCTTTATTATCTTTTTCCCACATTAGAATGGCTTCTTGAAGGCAGAGACTTTGGCCCACTGTGTTATCTCCAGGGCCTGGAAGAGAACCTGGGGCCTAGTAATGTCTCATTTACTTATTAAATGAATGAATGCCTGAATTTTTCATATGTTCTTGCTCTGGGAAAACCAGTCCCATGTGAACAGAAACTCAATTTCTCCAGGGCATTGGAGGCAGGAGGCAACTTCCCATGTCACTTTTGCAAGTAACCTAAGGAAACGTTATTTAAAATATATATATATTTTTTTCATTCTTCATGTTCCTCTCAGTACCTAGGATAGCATCAAATAGTTGGTTGACATAGTCCTCTTACAATGAAAGCATAGGTCATTTTTCCCCTGGTTGAGCCTGCATCCATGTCCCTGAGTAGAACAAAAACTGATTACAGAATTCTAATTATAAGAATGCATTCATCTATACCTGAAAAATGACCTCAAAATCTCTCAGGGTACTATCAGGAAAAGAGTTTTATTACTGAATTTGTAGAAAATGAGACTATTCCTTGGATAATTTTTTTTATAATTTCATCTCCATTTTCCTGTCAGAAAGAACATTTCACCTTCCCCCTTTTCAATAATGAGTCTAACTCTCCTATGTTAGATATGTGGTGTCAGCTCTCAATAAATCAATACAATTTCTCTGGAAATAGCCAAGATTTAAAAGTCTAATTTGTAATAGCTTACATGAGAAATTTGAAGGTTAAAGAGGTTATCTTTAAAGGTTTTATCATGGCTCTGAAATGGAAATATTTTATCAGAGTCCATATATCCCTGAGAGGCAAATATATACTGCCACCTATTTAGATTCATGCCAAGAGTTAGACGTACACTAAAGTTATCACAGATCTGCTGTCAAGAAAAAGTCTTGCTTTACACAGAGTGAAGAAAATAAGACCCAGAATCTGTTCCTGGAATTTTCACTGACAGATAGATTATGGTCTTGAAGGAATTGACCCTAAACAAATAATGAGGATAGTTCTCACTTATACAGTGCACTATTTAATCCCCAGAACACTAGTGGGAGGTAGGCATTGTTATCTCCATTTTGCATATAAAGAAACTGAGTCCGAGAAAGGTTAAGTAACCTCCCCAAGATCACATGGGGTAAGGGAGAGCTCTGGTCCTGAACCCAGGCTTTCTGTCTTGGAGTCCATGCCAAACATTTTGTCTCACTACAGGAGCATGATGAGATCCCCATGCTACCTCACAAAGACACTTTGAAAATATCAGATTTCACAAGTAAAGCAAGTTACCAGCCAGCAAAAAGGAGATAAATAAACTGGTTTTATTTCCTCTTTGTCTAGTCACATATGTGTAATTTACTATCTACTGTTTCAAATTGAAGGATTAATCATTTTTGTCAAAATTTTAACTGTAGTGGTAGATAGGCAAACCTACCTCTGTGATTTAAAAAAATCAAATACATACACGTGTGCACATAAACCTCTCCCAACACACACACATAATACACACACACACACACACACACACACACACACACACACAGAATAAGAACAACTAAATCTAGAGGAACCTAAGTAAGTAGGTTATAACAATCTCAAAACTATAGTTTTGTGGAATGTTACCACTAGGGAAACTGAGGAAATAGCATATGGTATCTGTCTATATTAACCCTCCCATGTATATATATGTACATCTAAAACTACCTCAATGAAGGTTTCAATTTTAAATTATTAAAAATACAAATATTTAGGGGTTTTGCTGGTTTTAAATTATTTTTTAATTTATTTATTGGTGGCCTGTAGTCATACATCTTGATGGGTTTCAGGGTGGTAGAAGTATACATGCACACATTGGTCAATTAGCCCTCTCCCAGGTCCACCCCATTCTCTCACTCTTCCCTCCTCCTTGTGCTCAGCATAATAGTTGACTTTGATAAGTTTGTGTATGTACATCCTGCGCATTAAGGTGTTTCCCTCTCCGTCCCCCTGCCATCTCCCTCAGTTAGGTCGTCTTCTTTACTCATCTAAGGTTTTCACCATCTTTGTCTGAACTCCCTCCTATGCCCTATTCTTCATCGCTTCCACATATTAGGGAGAGCTTCTGACTTTTCACTTTTTGTGACTGACTAATCTCACTTAACATAATGTTCTTTAATTTCATCCATTTCCCTGCAAATGACATAATTTTGTTCTTCTATATGTTTCCTGTACCTGTGTGTCAACCTCTTTTTCTATGCCTGGAAAATTTTCTAATATTACTTCTCTGAAAAGATTATTGATTCCTTTGGTTTCAGCTTCTATTCCCTCTTCTATGACTATTATTCTTAGGTTTTCACTTTTAAGATTGGCTGAAGCCAGGCGTGGTGGTGCACACTTGTAATCCCAAGTTCACACCCAGCCTCAGCTACTTAGTGAGGCCCTCCACAACTTAGTGAGACCCTGTTTCAAAATAAAGAATAAAAAATAGGGCTGGGAGTGTAGCTCAGAGGTAGAATGCCCCTGGGTTCAATCCCCAGTACTGCAAAAAAAAAAAAAAAAAGATTGGCCAAGATCTCTTCAATGTCCAATTCATGCTGTCAAATTATTTTTTCTAAATTATACACTATGCATTCATTTTTGGAGAGGTCATCTTCTAAGAGTGAGATTCTGTTTTCCATGTGGTCTAGTCTATTGTTGGTAGTTTGTATTGATGCCTTCATTTCAATTATTGCATCTTTCACTTCCTTCACAGCTTCTTTTTTATTCCTGTTCAGGGTGTTGGATTCTTTGTTTATTTGATCCTTCATTTCTTTCAGGCTCTCTCTGAATTCTTTTTGGAAATCCTGTATCATTTCTACCATTAAAATTATGAATTGTCCTTCTGGCAATCTTTACACTTCTGTGTTGGCGGGTTCTGTTGTTGTGGAGTTGTGGGAGCTCATTGTTTCTTTGTTATTCTTCCTTCTCAAGATTTCAGGTTTCTTAAGTTTATACCTTTGTTGCTTTTAGTAGCTCTCTCTCACTCTGTAGGTTTCTTATGTCTAATCTCTCTCCCTTTATAGTATCTTATTCTGGAGGTAGATAGTTGTTACTAGGCGAGCCTTAAAGGTGAATAGCCTTTACTGAATAGTTATTCTCAGCTCTTTGTTGTGTGTTTATTACCCTTTAAAACCAACTTTGAAATCTATGTCCGGTATCCCCCACTGTTGTTCTTCCTGTAGATCATCAGCACTGGGTTGCAATTACTCTAGGGTTCCTTTTGCCCGCTGCACTGGCAAAGTTGATGGGTTCCAAGTGTTAAGGTCCAGGGACCTGTCCCCTCTGTAATAAGGAGTAGACTCAGAGGTATGAGCTGGAGAGTTTGTGTCCTGCAGGTGCCCAGTGCCACTGGTGCCCCTCCCACTACAAGTGTGCATCTTTGCTTTCTCCACTGGGCCTGTACCTATGTCTCTCTCTGTCTATACATACAGTGGGTATCACCAGCGTGGGACCCAAGACCTGTGTCTCTCTTTGCCTACAGAAGCGGCAGATGTTGCTTTGACCTGATTCTATGCAAACATGGAACTCTGCCTTTTCCACAGAGAATGCTAGGTTGGTTTGATTTTTCCCCAGGTACCACGACTGTGTTTCAGGTGGCAATCCCTGGAAACCCTGCAAGGGCGCTGCGACCTGTGAGCTGTAGGTGTGTTCTGCCCAAATGTCACCGGGGGCTGTCTGCTTATCCGTGCTTCTGCTGTGTCTTACAGCAGACCCCACTCCCACCTCCACAAGGGTGATCCGCAAAGTCTCAGACCCTGTGAGTCTATTGCTTGCCATGCGAGTCCCTGTGGCCACGCTGGGTGGTCTCCCCCTGGGGCAGCTCATTGACTTACGGTCTCATTGAGCACTGCTCTTAATCTCTGGGGGAGGGGGTGGGCTCAGCTGCTGCTGCAGGTTCTGTTCAGGCCTCCAGGCACTTGGGTTTCTGTGGAGCGAGCTGCTGCCCGCTTTCACCATTAATGATACACAGTTGCTAGACCCACAACAGGTTGCTGGCCTCTCTGATAGCAGCCTGTGGAAGCAGCCGGCGGCATAACCTGGCCAAGATGGCGCTGCTGCTGCCGCTGTTCAGTCTCTGTCAAAGAGTGGAGCGAGCCGCTGTTTGCTTTCACCGCCAATGCTCTACTGTCACTGGACTTACAACAGGTCGCTGGTTTCTTTGTTGGCAGTCTGTGGAAGCCACAATGCCCGGTTTTGCTGTTTTAAAAAATCATTTTCAATAATAGATTTGGATTCTCTGTGGTAAATTTCAAACTTGTGTTTTCTTGCCGTTAACAAGGATGGGTTTGATGAAAATCACGTGGGAACATCATACCAGGACTTATTCTTTAATAACAATATTCACCTGGAGCTCTGATATGGAGCTGCCCTTACTGAAAAGTTAGAGCTATTATACCAAGGTCAGCGGCACTAAAAGCATTATAATTTCTATATAAATAAAATGGATGAAGGCCGGGCATGGTGGCGCACGCTTGTAATCCCAGTATTTGGGAGGCTGAGACCGGAGGATTCAGATTCGTGGCCAGGCTCAGCTACTTAGTGAAGCCCTCTGCAACTTAGTGAGACCCTGTTTCAAAAATAAAGAATAAAAAATAGGGCTGGGGATGTAGCCCAGAGGTAGAATGCCCTTGGTATCAATCCCCAGTACCGATTGCAAAATAAATAAATAAATAAATAAATAAATAAATAAATAAAATGGATGAATAAGAAAAGTGTAAACAAGAAATACATATTTTCAAGACATAATCTGCATACAGTTGACACCTTTTAATCATAAAACATACCTCTAGACAATAGAAACCCCCTCAGTCCCACATGTCTTTCCATCTGTCTTTGGTCTGCCAGACAAAATTCTCCAGAAAACTGTCTATACTTTTTTACTCCATTTCTTTATCTCCTATTCGCTCTCTACAAGGTCTCCATCCTGTTTCAGTCCTCAAGACTCATGTCATTAAATGCAAATAAAAATTCTGGTGCTTGAATTCACCACAGTCATGTTACAGAACCAACCTCGGTGTCCAACAACAGACAAATAGATAAAGAAAATGTAGCATATACACAACAGAGTTTTACTCAGTCATAAATAAAAACAAAATTATGTAATTTT
This sequence comes from Glis glis, assembly GCA_004027185.1. Taxonomy (NCBI): domain Eukaryota; kingdom Metazoa; phylum Chordata; class Mammalia; order Rodentia; family Gliridae; genus Glis; species Glis glis. Next base: position 58,255 of record PVJS01002751.1, read on the forward strand.
TGGAAAAATGATGGAATAGAAAGACACCATGCTAAGTGAGATCAACCAGACTCAGAAAATTAAGGGCCACATGTTTTCTATCATATGTGGAAACTAGAGAGAAAATATTTGGACCTAATGAAAATGAGGAGAGAAGCCAGGCCCAGTGGTACATGCCTTTAATCCCAGTACTTGGGAGGCTGAGACAGAAGAATCGCAGGTTCAAGGCCAATCCCAGCAACTTAGTGAGACCCTCAATAACTTAGGGAGACCCTATTTCAAAATGAAAAATAAAAAGGGCTGGAGGTATAGCTCGGAGATACAATGCCCCTGGGAAGAGAAGAAAAGGATATGAAGAGAGAGACCGGTAGAGTAGTAGAAAGGGATTGGGGGAAGGAGGAAGGGAGAGAAAAAGGAGGTTTGGGGAAGGAAACAGACCAAATAATGTTATGTGCATGTATGAATGTATCACTATGAATCCCGCTATGATGTACAATTACAATGCACCAATAAAAGATTAATGAAAGAAATCTCGTAGTCAAATTAGGTTTAAAAAACAATGCCTCAAGCAAAATTCTGCCATCCTCTGCAGATAACTTCTCTCCTTTTGAGAAAATAGCTTTTGGCTTGTGACTGGTCCTTAATAGAGACTGGACACTTAGCCATGGCCCATCAACTTAGCATGCCTATCAGGAACTGGGTGTTATCTGCCCTTCCAAGTCATAAAGTTGGGCATGCACCGCAGCACTCCATTATGAGATGGCATTCTTATACATAGTCTCAAAATAGTCTTGAAGGCATAAGTAAGTTACATGAGGAAGTGGCTCAAATGGCGTTGGCCCTGACCCCACTACACTATCACCTCTCTCCTTGCCCATGCCTATGACCTTATGGATAGAAAGTGGACCTGGTGTACAGATGGTTCTGCACAGCATGCAGTCACCACCTGAAAGCAGACAGCTGAAAGACTATATAGCCCATTTATGGGACATCTATGAAGGACAGTCATAAAGGGAAATCTTCCCAGTGGACAACTTCAAACAATGCATTTAGTTGTTCATTTTGCTTGGAAGGAGAAATGGCCAAAGGTCCAAGTCTGTACTGAGTCATGGGATGTACTCAATTAATTGGTTGAATGGTGAGGAATTTGGAAGAACCATGATTAGAAAACTGATGAAAAGGAGGTCTGGGGAAGAGGTGGGTGGATAGAATTCTCTAAGTGGGGAAAAGTTCTTGAAGTTATTTGTGTACCATATGAATGCTCATCAAAGGATAGACTCAGCAGAGGAAGAATTTAATATTGAGTAGACAGAATGACCTGTTCTGTGGATATCAGCCAGTCCCTTTCCCCAGACACCTCTGTTATTGTCTAAAGTGCTCATGAAGAAGATGCCCAGGGTAGACCCAGACTTCTAGTACTGGGATACATGACAACATTAACAAAAAATCTGTGATGCCATTGTCATCATAGGTTTCATGCTCCTGTTATTAATAAGTTAATAACTTATCATGTAGCTATAGCTCAGCACAATTCTTACACAGACTAGAAAGAGTACAAATTTTGTGTACATCTTTAGTGGAAGGCAGCACTAAATTTCTAACAAATATTAGCTTGTCGAAAACACATTCTAGTAAAAAAGCTTAAACCATTAAATGTTGAGTTTCATTTCACACATCTTAAATGTGAAAATCTAAATATATCCAAATAACCCTGAACTTTTTCTGAAACTAAACAGGATTTACCCAAATGTTGAAGGAAACAATGCTATGAGAAAAAGAAGCAGTATTTGTTCCTTCTTACAAATGTAACTATGATGGATACAGACAGCTGGAGGTCCTTCCATCTGCTAATCACAAAAACATCATCCTCAGGATAATAAATAGCTTTACAAATATTTGAAAGGGCATGGTAAGCAATTCCACTTTGAGCAGTATGGAAGACTAGATGCACTAAAAATCCTCTGGCAATAGTTCAAACAGAAACTAGATTGACTGCAAGCATCATGCCTTGCTGAGCTCACCGTGAGTTATAGCTGAAGAGCAGGCCTGGTGTAAGAGGGGCAAAGGGGCAAGGAGACAGGAACTGTTTCTTGGGTGCAGGCTACCTACCACATTTCTCTATGCATGCAGGCAAAGGTGGGGAACCAAAACCCAAGAAGCCCGCATCAAGCCAGTACTCCTGAAGTCTAAAAATGTAACTCTGCTGGGGACAGAAATGGAAAGGCATAGGGGCCATGTTGCATCCTAGATGTGAAATATATTTAAAGAAGGTGAAGCAAAGATAGAGAGATAGTAAGAGGGTTATATTTTCGAAATTACAAAGATTTGCTCACCATTTTTAGCAAGACAAGGATCACAGATTGCCTCAAGGTATCCAAAACCCATACCCTTCAGCACCAAGCCAGGACCTGTAACAGGGTTGGATATCTTCGGGTTACAAGACCATGCTCCTAACCTAGTCCAACCTAGTCAAAGAAGGGCCTGCACAGGTAAAATCATGCTCCTACTATGAGCTGTATGGTTTACTCTAATAGCAACGGATCAGACAGTGAGGGGACCAACAAATCCCTGTTTATGGCAAACAGAATTTGTGGCTCCTTTTATATTTAATTCCTTATTCAAACTGGGATTAATTCTGGCATATGGTTTAATTTAGGACTTCACATTGATTTTACTGCAAGCACTTAATTCTTTCTTTCATCCAGAAATGGAAAACCTAAAAAGCAACAAAGGAAAACAGAAAATGATGTTCTATATCAAAGTTTGAAACTTCTATACATTGAAAAATTGTAAATAAAATGAAAAGACAAAGGAAAAACTGAAAAGGAAGAATATAAAAGATTAATGCCTATAATATAAAAGGACTCTTTCCAATCAATATAAGTAATGCCAATATCTTATAAAAAATAGAAGACTAGAACAGAAGTCCACACAAAACTACAGAGAGTAACTCAGGAAAAATGTCCAACCTTCCTAGTAAAAAGTTTAAATGTTCTAATATTTTTACATGTGACATTGGAAAAGATTTTTTCAAATAGATGCATTGATGATGTAGATTTAGGGAGACAGACAATCTCATTACTACTAATGGAAGAATAAACTGCTAACTTTTTCAAAGCAAATAAGTAATATGTGTCAAAAATCTTCAAATGAAGATATCCTTTCACTCAGCAATCTTATTGGAGAGATTTATCTTAAGAAAATTATTAAAACATGATAAATGATATAAGCACAAATATTTTCATCATCCCTTAAAATTTGAAAAAAATACCCAAGAATGCATAACTAAAAAAAATTAAATACATGACAGCACATATACATGATGAAATGTCCCACATCCATTTTAAAATAATGTCTTCAAGGAAAATTAAATGATTTGAGCAAGCAGCCATTCAATATAACGTTAACTGAAAAATAGGCAGAATGAAAAATTGTTTATGACATCTATTAATGACACAATATCTATCTCTCTCTCTCTGCCTTCCTCCCTCCCCTCTCCCCCCCACACACACTCAGAATGCATTTCTTCCTGTATAGATCTCTTGGCTCCTAGGACACATGGAGCCAGATTATGAAAAGCCACAGCCAGGTATGGCATTGCAAATCTGTAATCACAGCTACTTAGGAGGCTGAGACAGGTGGATCACAAGTTTAAGGCCTGCCTTAGCAACTTTTTGAGACCCTGGCCCAAAATGAAAATTTTAAAAAAGAAGAAAATAAAAAGCCATAGCCCAACTTCAATGACTTTGACCTACCTACTCACCCAATGACTCTAACCCCTGCACTGCTTCTGGGCATTGCCCAGGTATTTCCAAATCCTGCTAAGGCAAAGTACTCTAGCGATCTCTGAGCATCTTCTCATCACCCCCTAGACCTTAGTGTCCCCCAAAGCTCATGTGTTAAGCAATGCAGCCAGGTTCAGAGGCAGAACATGGCTGGAGGTGAATCCCTGGAAGTGTGGCCTTGGGACTGTATCTGTCCTCCTTCCTCCCCCTCCTCTCTCTGCTTCCCACCACCATGCCCTGAGACCCTGCCCCCACCCTTCCTGCCTGGGAGCTGGCTGATCAAGGACTAACCTCTAAAACTGTGAACTAAATAAACCTTTCATTCTCTAAGTTGTTCTTGCCAGGTATTTTGGTCATAGTGCTGAAGAAGCTGATTGAAACACCCTTCAAGTACCACCAAGTATCTCTGGGTACTGTTCTGCTCCCCTGACATCATCGGCACAAATGCAAGCTTTGAGGTGACCTTTGGTGACCAGGAGGGGTTGCCCCTTTCTGTCTCTTTAGGCAACTGTGCGACCTCAAAGCCATGCTCCTTAAGTTTCCACATTTTCAAAAATAGGTCCATGCAGGGTCCAGACATAGATCAGTGGCTCTATGGCTGACCGACCCCTATAAATGACAGCTGCCATGGGAGTCCCGCCCTCCTCAAGTAGGCAGGGGCTTTCTTACTGGGATAAATTTGGTTCAGTTAGGTCTCTTTTCTTGGCACAAGCTCTTCCCTGAGCCCACGCACCAGGAGACTTGACAGGCCACTGCCACTGGCTCACAGCTGAGCTGCCCCTGGGGTAGGGCTGGAGTTTTCTCACAGCAAACAGCCCAGCCCACTAATTCTGTGGGTTTTTGCAGGCACTATTAACAATCCATGTTACATGTGAACATTCAGAGCAATCATAAAAGAGATGCCACAAGAATTTAACTGTATTTATTTCAGGCTGTGAGATTAGAGTGACATTTGTTTTCTTTTTTTAAGCTTTCTGCATTTCACATTTGTCTAAAATGAGTATTTGCTATATTTACAATTAGAGAAAGTCATTGACATTATTTTTAAAGAAAGGTAGATCTGCTTTCTAGGGTCTAGATATAGAAGAAAATAAATATTGAAATGTAATAGTGGTTGTCAATAGTCAAATAAAATAAGATTTTCCCTTAGGTTTACTGAGAAAATAATTTCAGGCTGGTTATTCTGTGAATTCACATGACACTAGTGTGTTTGTAACAATTCCCAATTGCCAGCGACAAAATTGACATCAGTGAATATTTAGAATGTGACTTTTAAAGCCTGGTGCTTAGTAAAAGCACTGATAATGCTGTAGTATTTTGGTAACCTGGAGAGCAGGCTGCTCCCATCTCCCTTCTGCTGGGAGGAGGGCAGTTGGCTGACAGCCTCTAGCTACTGCGCCTTCAGGATCTGCCCTCTGACCTCTCCCCCAGCTGCTCCCAGCCAGTGAGGGAGAGTGGTAGGGTACAAAGGCTGGGCCATTTCTGCTCAGTGCTCAACTCATCAACTGGGAAGACCTTGCTCTGGTGCACCCCTTGGTCTAGCCAAGACTTTATCAGAGCCATATTCAGTGTAAGCTTCTCTCTCCATGAGCCTCCCTCCTTCTGTCTATTCAGAGGTGTCAGACCTGTGTCACAGTCTCAGTCCTTCCCACCTACTGCTGCCCCCTTGCCCTGAGTCCTTCACAGGCTTGTCTCCCAACAGTCCCCTGCACATCTAATTCCATCATGCAGCCTGCTCCTCGGAGCACCTGAGCTGACATATTCAACACAATCAACAAGGCCATTGTGTACTGCTTTTCCTATGGTTCTATGTGAAGGAAATATTAACTACTGTCGATATATACACATTAAATTTCATGAATGTTGTGCAATTACTTATTTTTGAAAGCATTCATGTGACATATACTAATATAGCTCTTAGCTTTCATAGACTAGAACTAGTAAATTATTTAACATATACAACTGATAAAAATGAAATATTAAGTAGAAACTACAACTGTTTACACATAGTCCAATAATTTTGTACATCCCCATGGTTCAGTGTGCATGCACACTCATACACACACACACACACACACACACACACACACACACACATTCAACTTTCTAGACTGTTGATGTATTCAGCATAACATGCCTGGGCCTTTTGAAGTAAATTTTTTTTTCAGTACTGGGGAGTAAACCCAGGGGCATTCTAACTCTGAGCTACATCACCAACTATTTTTATTTTATTTTATTTATTTATTTATGGTACTAGGAATGGAAACCAGGGGAAGTCTACCTCTGAGCTACACCCCCAGCCCTTTTTGTTTTTTGTTTGTTGTTGTTGGTTTTTTGGGGGGGGGTAGTGGGGATTGAACCCAGGGGCATTCTTCCTCTGAGCCACACCCCTAGCCCTATTTTTTATTCTTCAATTTGAAACAGGGTTTCATTAAGTTGCAGAGGGCCTCACTAAGTAGCTGAGGCTAGCCACAAACCTGTGATCCTCCTGTCTCAGCCTCCCAAGTACTGGGATTACAAGTGTGTGCCACCACACCTGGCTGTTTGTTTGTTTTTGAAATGGGGTTTTGCTAAGTTGCTGAGGATTTCACTAAATTGCTGAGGCTGGTCTCCAACCTGAGATTCTCCTGTCTCAGTCTCCCAGGTACTGGGATTATAGGTGTGCGCCACCGCACCGGCTCAAAGGAAATTATTTTAACTAAGAGAAATGAGTCAACAATCTACCTATTAACCACAAATCAAATAACATTCTACATATGAATTGGGTACTTACAATATTACATTTTAAATTGAGACTGTGTTAATGATCATCAAACATTTGTTTCTGTCACATGCTGGAGCTGGACACTATAACCTGGCAAAACTGTAAGGCAGATAAAGTTGCCTATGACCCTTCCTCTTCATTCTTAGTCCTTCCAAGCTATTCTTCCCAGATGTCTCTCTCCATATCAGCACGACTTGGGCAATGGAACATCAATGTTCCCTCCAGGCCTCACCTCCCTAAACAGCTCTTCCAGGCTCTAGGCTTTTCCTCTCAACCCATCTCCGAATCCAAATGCTCTATTCTCATCTGAATAGTTTCCCTTTTGATAAATGTGGGGAAAACTTGCCTCCTTTCAGATGTTAATAAGTGGCACCAGCTCATAATACAATTGCTATTCAAGGAGAAAATAATCTGAGCTGCAGTCAAACTTGTCCTGCTCAGCTCACCCTCTGACCTGACCAGGTTCTGAAGGGATTAAAGGCAGAGCCTCATTGATTTGATGAGTGAAATAGAGCTGGCTTCAGTTTTTATGCTGAGCCACCTCTTTCCAACTATTCCCTGTCAAAATGTGTGTCACTGCAAGGCTTTGTCTTCAAAGATGATAATGTGAGGCAGCTGCTCAAGAATTGTGTGAAGACGAAAATTATAAATAACAGCAATGTACAGACAAACATTCAGTTTGTCTGTAAATATGTTAGAAGCCCAATGTGGCAAATACTCACTCGCAAGTCTTAACAATTCCAGCCATTATTAAGCTTACCAGGTCTAGGCTGACTTTCTGTTGTTGGTGCTCTTTTCAAAACATCTGATTTCCTCCTTAGAATTTATAATTAATTTACCAATCCTTTAAGCTCAGTAGCAATCCTCCTTGAGAAAGATCCAAGACAGCTCATGAGAACAACTGGATCTGAGCCATTTTATACAAACAGTCATCTGACTTCATGAATTATCAGGGGAAGGAATATCATAGGAAGGAAGAGATGGGAATGGAAAAGTTAGATACTTCTGGCAATTGCTTGGATCCTGTCTTTTAACATATATTTTGCAATATAAGTCCCCATCATTTCTGTGAGTGATGTGTTTATTAAATGCTTTTCACACACATTATTTCATTTCATTATCAAAACAACCCCTGCGCTATAGGTTTGTTTGGCTCACTTTTCAGGAAATGGCTATTAGTAGAATTTTAATGATTTAGATGAGACTTACATTTGCCGTGTGGCAGTCTGGGGACCAGACCCCAAATGAGAAGAACTCTACTACACAGCTTCTTTGCACTCTGCAGCTTTTTTTCAGTGAACACAATATTCCAAAGAATCATTAGTAGCTGCTCAAGACAATGTTTCTTACACATAAAAGATTTCCCCATTATAGCATTTAAAAGGTTCAAGGTAACATAAATGAGGAAAAATATTCATAAATGTATCTCTAAAACTTTATGAAAGGTACATTTCAGTTGCAATATAAGGTACAATATGAAACTACATTTTCTCTGAGCTGTTTGGTATAATATTTTCTCCTGGAAGAGAATGCCATCAAACTGAAAGTAATAAAAATGATAATCCCAGATACACCTACACAGTAGATGTCATTAATTAACATCACATTTGAAACCTATAGTGAGTCAAAAGACTATGTTCTAGGCTGGTGCTGGGCCCTCTACCCAGTGCCATGAAAGGGCCTGGTGGACTGGCAGAAGCCTGCTCTGTAGTACCGGGCCTCTCCCACGTGGCAGTAATTCAGCATATTAATGGCAAAGATGGCGCTGGCTAATTCCTCAGGGGGAGGTTCCGCAGGTAGTGGCCTCGGAAGGGCTGTGATTGGTAGTTACCTCCTTCCGTACTCATAGATGACAGACGCCTTTACCTATGAGAGATTCCCAGGAGAACGTGGTGTCACACCGAACTTCCTGTACTATAAAAGAGAGTTGTGCTTTCTAATAAACGAGTTCTTGCCAAGACTTAACTCCCGGTTAGAGGTATGGTTATTTCTCTAACCGTCCGGTGTCTGTTCCCTCATCGGCTTCGCGTCTCTCTCTCTCTCTGGCTGGCCCCGAGAGACCGAGGGATGCCCCCGACAGGCTGGCGGTGCCGTTCAGTGGTAGAGTGTGTGTTTCACATTCAGGAGGCCCTGAGTTCAAATCCCAGCACAAACAAAACAAGGCGAAACAATGTTCTGATGTTTGAAAGGGTGAAATGGGTTCTGGAACTCCAGTCTTCCTATTCAGGGTATGCTACACTAAAGCTCTGGTTATCAGGAAGCAATGAAGAGCCAAGCATCCTGGAGAGCTGATGTTTTGCATCTTTAGTCAACTGCTTCTGCAGTCTTAAATATTTGAACATATTTTCATTTTTCCTTTAAATTCGGACCTTAATTCTCTGTGTTACAGTTTGTCTTTGTTGTCCAGATTGCTGCACTGCTATTTTTTTTCTTGTTTTGCCCTTTATTGTAAGTTGTCAGGAGCCCCTTCTCCCTGCTATCATATGTCTCCACACAGAGACTCTTTTGAGATAGGGTCTCATTCTGTTGCCCAGGCTGGCCTCTAACTCCTGTACTCAGGGATCTTCCAGCCTCAGCTTCCTAGTTATAGCTGGGACTACAGGTGCATGCCATCACACCAGCTTGGAAACTCTTTTAACTTGCTAACTCTTAATGGGCTGTGGGATTGGAAACCAGACTACAAGTCAAATTCATTCTGGAGCCCTTTATGCATCATCAACAACCTGGGATGTGATGATGCTCATTTCCAGAGATGTGGTCCTTGCCCTCCAGAAATCTGTAGTCTAAAAGAGAATGTGAGCATAGACAGGGATATTCAATGGCAGAACTAACAAAGCCCAGGCTCCAACACAGACACAAACAGCTGCTGTGAGGGCCCAGGACAGAGAAACTAGCTCAACCTGCAAGGCTGAAGACTGGGAATGGTTCCTGAAGTGAGATTTTGAAGAATATATACAATTTTGTTAAGCAAAAATAGGAGAAATAAGAGTATTAGAAGCAAAAAAGAAAAGAGCAGGACTTGATGGGTTTAGGAAAAGTAGACACCTTAAAATTTGAAGTCAAGTAAGACATTCTGCGAAATGAACTGAGTCAGCACTGAAGGGCCTGAGGGTGAATGGACTTGTTGACGCCTAGTTAGGGTTTGCAAAAGCCTATTTTCTTGCTTTCTGATTAGATCTGTTTGAAATTACCATATAACTGAGCTATGAGTAGGTAAACTTTCATTGCCACATGGGGCTACTTTGAACCATATTTTTCCCCACTAATTAGCCTCAGTTTACTTGTAAGCACTCATTTATAGTTTAACTTAAATATAACTGCAACCCACCAGATTATGAGCTCCATGAGTGCATGAACGTGTGTTCTCCATTATTGATTTCCCTGCCCCAAGAGCATTTAAATGTTTGTTGACTGAAGAAATGAACAAGTTGCATATATGCAGTGCTTTACAATGGACAAATCATATTCATCTCTCTAACTTTCTCTTATGACCACTGACCCTATTAACAGCACAATAAAAAATAAGCACCTGTTTTAACTAAGTCAGTACTTCCCCTTCCAAGTGCCTGTGCCTTTCTCTCCTGTCACTGTGGCCTTAGTGACAACATTTAAGAATGGCATATACATCCTTGCCTTTAGAACTACCACTGGCTCATTCCAACAACAGCCATGCTGATTTTTCTCCATGTGAAAGGAATTCTACAAATCAAAAATGCTCTATTTATTATTTTGGGGGGAGGGGGTGTGCTGGGGACTGAACCCAGGGCTTGGGTTTACACATGTAGGCAAGCATTCTACCACTGAACAACATCCCAGCCCAGTGATTTTGCTTTTTAGAGTAACTATGCTATCTGTTATTATCTGGCTTATGAAAGAGCAACCTGAACTGGCAAGTGATACCAAATTACAGCCATTACTGTAGGGTCCACAGAACCACCAGGAGGTCATATTAAAACACAGATAGCGCCGGGCGTGGTGGTGCACGCTTGTAATCCCAGTACTTGGAAGGCGGAGACCGGAGGATCGGGGTTCGTGGCTAGCCTCAGCTATGTAGTGAGGCCCTCCGCAACTTCGCGAGAACCAGTTTCAAAGTAAAGGGTAAAAAATAGGGCCGGGGATACGCCCCTGGGTTCAATCCCCGGTACCGCAAAAAACAAAACAAAACAAAAAAAAAAACACAGAGAGCTTCTCGTCCTCCATTCATACTCAAAGTTTCTGCTTCAGTATGCCTAGAGAGGGGCCCAAGAATTTTCACTGTAACAAGTTCTCAAGTGATACTGAAGTTGCTAGTGCAGGGACCACACTTTGAGAAACAGTGACCTGGAAAATCATTTTATTGATACTGGATATAAAAAAATATTATAAGAGCCCCTGCATAATCACATTATTTTAATTAAGCTAGTATGTACTGTGATTTTATGTTTAACTCCTTTGGTGTATTTTCCTCCACATCAATCTTTAGTTAGATATGGAAATAAATACTCATGTAGACAATTTATAAAAACTACAGTTTCATTCATCCCCTTGCTAAATGAAAGTAGTTATAAGAAGAAAAATAGTGGGTAATTGTAGAGAATTAGAATAACATGATTTTAAATATTTCAATTTAGAACAAGTTTCTTTTGCATGAGCAGAAATAGCAATTTGCTAAAATTCTAAATAAAGTTTCCTGTTTAAATAGAAAATCAGCCCCATTTTTCCAAGGGAATGGGATTTTCATTATAGAATCATGTTACTTGGTTCATAAACTTCGTATGTGGAAGGTCTGTGCTTCTTAAGGGCAAACTGGAAAACAGCTGTCATGGTACTTCTCCTCCAGGCCTTAATTTCACAGATAAGTACTAACATGTTATTACTTATAATACAAATGCTCACAGCATTTACCATTGTAAGCTTTGCTTTGTTTGTTTTGAAGTTCAAAAGGTGATGACTGCGGGCCAGGTGAGGGCCTATGAAGTTCTAAAAGTTGATGAAGAGCTCAGTTTTTATATAAAATTCCATCTCTTGCACACATCATATAAAATCTGGAAATTTAGCCGGGTGTGGTGGCACACGCTAGTAATCCCAGTACTTGGGAGGCTGAGACAGGAGGATCGCAGGTTCACTGTCAGCCTCAGCTACTTAGTGAGGCCCTCCGCAACTTAGTGAGACCCTGTTTCAAAATAAAGAATAAAAAATAGGGCTGGGGATGTAGCTTGGAGGTAGAATGCCCCTGGGTTCAATCCCCAGTACCGCAAAAAATAAATAAAAATTAAAAATTAAAAAAAATCTGGAAATTTGTAGTTCAATAGTTATTAAGTAATCCTCCATATTACAATCAAAAGATCTATATATACTATATGAATATGTATATATAGATGCTAAAGAATCTAAGAAAATTTAGAAACCTTAATCTTACATTTCAAATTGATAAATTTTAATGTTCATTCATTCTAAAGTTTATTAGATTTGTTATGTTATCAGCTCAAATACTATCCTTTAAGGATGCAGTTTCTCAGGTGTACACACACATACTCCACAGATGCATGCAAAGAAAATTCAATTGCTGCAAAACAATAAGCACATTTTACAAAATTATGTTACTGAATCTTTTTTTTTTTTTTTTTGCAGTACCAGGGATTGAACCCAGGGGGGTTCTACCTCCGCACTATGCCCCCGGCCCTATTTTTTATACTTTATTGTGAAACTGGGTCTCACAAAGTTGCGGAGGGCCTCACTAAGTAGAGAGAGAGAGAGAGAGAGAGAGAGAGCTGAGGCTGGCCGCGAACCCGATTCCTCCGGTCTCTGCCTCCCAAAGTACTGGGATTACAAGCGTGCGCCACCATGCCCGGCTCTGTTACTGAATCTTTTTCCCAAAAAAAGTGTCAAGTGGAGACTCAACAAAAAATATTACAGTGATAAACTGCTTCAAAAATCACCCCTTAAGCCGGGAGTGGTGGCACACGCTTGTAATCCCAGTACTTGGGAGGCTGAGACAGGAGGATTGTAGGTTCGCGGACAGCCTCAGCTACTTAGTGAGGCCCTCTGCAACTTAGTGAGACCCTGTTTCAAAATAAAGAATAAAAAAATAGGGCTGGGGGTGTAGCTCAGAGGTAGAATGTCCCTGGGTTCAATCCCCAATACCGCAAAAGAAAATCACCCCTTAAATATATATATTTCTAAGAATAATATTACATCTCTTCAGTTACCTGGTGGAGGTCAGAATATTGAAAAATTATAAAGATTTCATATTCCACATGTGTGAAAATAAGCCAGATGAGGAACTAATTGCTTCTATCAATGATACAATATCTCACAATTAAATATTCTCACTACAAGCCGGGCATGGTGACACCCGCTTGTAATCCCAGTACTTGGGAGGCTGAGACCGGAGGATCCAGGTTTGCGGCCAGCCTCGGGTGCTTAGTGAGGCCCTCCACTTAGTGACACCCTGTTTCAAAATAAAGAATAAAAAATTGGGCTGGGGGTGTAGCCAGAGGTAGAATGCCCCTGGGTTCAATCCCCAGTACTGCCAAAAAAATAAAAATAAAAATAAATGTTCTCATCAGAAAAAAGTTTAGTATTTGAGGTGATAGATATATTACCTAGCTTGATTTAATTATTCCATATTGTGTTCACAAATCATAACATCATTTCATACCACACAAATTTAAACAATCATGAATTATCAACTTAAAATTAAAAAAGGAGTGCCGGGCGTGGTGGCGCACGCTTGTAATCCCAGTACTTTGGGAGGCGGAGACCGGAGGATCTGGGTTTGCGGCCAGCCTCAGCTGTCTCTATCTCTCTCTCTCCCTGTCTCTCTTTCTCTCTACTTAGTGAGGCCCTCCGCAACTTCGTGAGACCCGGTTTCAAAATAAAGTATAAAAAATAGGGCTGGGGGTGTAGCGCGGAGGTAGACCGCCCCAGCGTTCAATCCCCGGTACCGCAAAAATAAATAAATAAATAAATAAATAAATAAATAAATAAATAAAATTTAAAAATAAAATAAAATTAAAAAGGAAAGAAAGGAAAAATTCACAGTTGGATTTGTCAGGGGGAGTGTTCTTCTGAAGAATTTGCTTATCAAAACTGAGGAAATGAGTTGTAGCTGACAATTTTTAAAAATAGCTACCATTACCCTCTCCCCAGAGGTAAAGTCCACTTGGGAAACCGTATCTAACCCCTAAAAGGGGAGGTTAGAACTGAAGCAGGCGGCCAAAGTGGCAAAAGTCTTGCTGTCCAAGGTCTCACCACAGACTGTACTAAGGAGCATTTGATGTTTCATAAAGAAATAAACAAATGAGACTTTGAAGAACATAGAAAGCTCCAAAAATAAGAGACTTGTTCTCTCTCCTCACAAAAGGGGAAGGAAGGTGAGGAGGGCCAACCATTTTCGACTGCGGCCAGCTAGCCATTCACATCCGACCTTCAATCCATCTCTCTCTCCTCTGCTGCACTGGGATCACCTCCAGTCCACCTCTCTTAGAGCCCTTGCTAATTGCATAATAACATGTGTCAGGAGCCTGAGGGCCAAAGAAGAAGCCCCAGGGAGTTTCAATCCCTTTGTTCCTGCAGTGGGATCACTAGCAAAGACAGTGTCTCCACTGGGGTCTTAGTACACACACACCTCCCCAGCCTCTCATTGTCTCCAAGTTACAAAATCCAACTCAGATGTAAAGTAGATGACTTAGGATCTAGAGGGACCTTATTAACCCAACAGATACTAAATTATTAAGTGGAGTCTTCCCATTATTAAATCTGCCAGGCTGCCAATTATACCTGTTGAACTAGTGGCTGACCAGGGCTTATCTGCACAGTGACCAATAGTACCATGAGTAGCTGAGCAATACCAGTGTTGTGCATGGTACATGTGGATTACTACTACATGTTACATTTATAGATCAATTTATAGATTAAATCTTGTCTATAAATCTGAGCTTCAGTTTCCCCATCTTAAGCTAGCATTAATCAGACTAATTTAATTTGCATGCGTCTTCAATGGTTTAATTAGAGATGCTTGCAGGGAGGGAAACAAAACAAGAAGACATATTGCTATATAAGTGATAAATATTAGTTTGACAAGCCCAAATTCCTCCTTCTTAGACATACTTCTTATGGAATGATTTAGTGAGTGCTTATGTAAAAACCTTTCGTATGTCCAAGGGCTATCTGTCCCCTGAGAGAGCTGTAAACTGCTTTAGTATCCCCGCACCGGCATCCTGACTTCACCGCTTACTGCGTGTTTGACCTCAGGAACATTACTTCACTGCCATTTCAGCCTCAGTTTCCATGTCTGTTAATGGCTTAATCACAGGACCAACACCTCATGAGGTTGTTGTGAAGATTAAATGAGTTGTTCCATAGAAAAGGAATGGCACTGCCTATCACGTGGGAAGTCATTGACAAATGTCAGCTATCATTTTATTGTCGGCTACAATTTCATGCCAGGAACTGGAAGGAATACAATGAGAAAAAGCTGCTGGCCTATGCACCATTTGATTAAAATAATGATGATAACAATAATAATAAACCAGGGAGTCCAAAATATCTGCAAAGCATGTATGAATCCTATTTCCAGCCTTAGCTTTTAACTAAAAGGTAGAACTGAATTGTGTTACCTAAATGGGCTTCCAGATCAAACAAATCTAAAAAAAAAAGAGAGAGAGAGAGAAGGAAGAAGTAATTCTGTGAGCAGAGAAATTATGCATGCAGTACCAGGTTCTAAAAAATACCAGGTCCTCCAAAAACTACTTCCACCAGCTTTATTAACCCAAACAGGGGTTAAGCAGGAGCTTTTTTGATCCAGTCCCAGAGCCACACTTTGTAACTGTATCACTAAAATGCAAATAGACCTTTAGGCTTATTGCCTAAGAAGCTAGAGTTTTTCACTAAAAACATATTTGTCCTTTGCTTCTAGGGAATATCGTTTTCTGTTTTCCCTCAGTGTTAGTAATTATCTGTCCAGTGTGGAACTGCCTTGGACCTCGCTGAAAAGGATGGATATGGTTTTAGGAAAAGACAATTTGGGAACCACAAAAAATCCTACTTTCTATCTCAGGATATACCAGTATTTAGTATATCTCAATAGGAAATTTATATTTACCTTATTTACCTACCTTCTAAAAACTAACATTTATTTCTCTATCCTACTAGGCACATTTTCTGAAAGAAAGGGAGAAGGAGAGGAAATATATAAAACAGGAAAGATTGGGATACGGTGTAATGATCCATCATCCCTAGGAATAAAGGGTATATATGTAATGAAGAACTAGCACTCAGTGATAGAGCACTTGGCTAGTATGTGCAAGGCCCTAGGTTTGATCTCCAGCAAAACGCGTGCGCACACACACACACACACACACACGCACGCACACACACACACACACACAGATAATTAAATAGAAAAATATAAAATATTTTACAAACTAAAATTAAATATACTATGAATATTCAAGGCTTAAATCCACATATAATAAAAAGAGCTAAAGACGTTGCCTTTTTCCTCCCTTGTGCTCTTAAAATCATTACCATCTGGTTGTATCTGACGGACTCAGAAGTAACTGTATTTATCATTTAGAGAAGCACAAGCAACAACCTGCACATCTTCAGTGGATTGTCCAAGGGATAGGTGAAGCAGGGAAGCTTGCCAGATGAAGACCTTCCCATCCGTATTCACTTTCCACAGCTTCCCAGAAAGCAGTCCCTGAGGTCAGGATCTTACATCCAATGCACTGCGCTTGATGTTAAACTAATCAAAAGCACAAGAGGTAGATTGTGCTTTTTAGATTCAGAGGAAGGAATGGGACAAAGCCACCTGGCAGGAACACCTTATCTCATCTCACCCCACTCCCAACAAAGGGAGATGCCTCCATTCCCTTCTGTTAGGTGCAACTAACATTTTATTGTCCAAATAAATCAGCACAGAGTATCTTTTGTTGCTATTTTTCTTTTTTTTTCTCAAGTTACAAATGATACAACTAATTATTTTCTTTAGATTTCTGACTTAACAAACATTATCTTATTCTTTCAATGTCTTTTCCTACTTCAAAGTATGGAAAATTGGATATCTCATCTAAGTGGTCTCTAACTAAAACTTTACAAAGAAGCAAAAGACTACAAATAATCAAACTTTATGTTTGCACATTGCTTTGCAGCATACACAGCTCTCATGTACCTTATTTTTTTTGCTCCCCATTTAAAAACCATAAGATAGGCGCTGTCTCTCTCTCTCTCTCTCTCTCTCTCTCTCTCTCTTCCTGTCTCTCTCTCTCTCTCTCTCTCTCTTCCGCTCTCTCTCTCTCTCTCTCTCTCTACCTAGTTTGTGAGACCCAGTTTCAAAATAAAGTATAAAAAATAGGGCCGGGGGTGTAGCGCAGAGGTAGAACGCCCCTGGGTTCAATCCCCAGTACCGCAAAAAAAAAAAATAAATAAAATAAAATAAAAACCATAAGATAGATGATAAAGATGTCACCATTATTCATGTTCTCAGACAGAAAACTGAGTGTCTGGAAAATGATTAAGACTGACTCCACACACATGAATGGAGGGTGGGAAGGAAGGACACAAAATGATTGGTTAAATGTCTCATGCCAGGTCTTACAACTATTAAGTGATAGAATTTAAATTCCTTCCAGAATTTCTGACTCTGGATTTTGTATATACAAATAGACAACTGTTCAAATCTGAAATGTGACTTTAGGGAGATTTAGCTGCTCCAATACATATAACCAAAAAGCATTAAACATTTGGATGGAGAGAGAAAAGTAACGTAAGAGATTTAACATTTATCCTATCCATAACTACGACAAATAAATGCATAAACCTAATATCTAGTAAAGACAAAGACAAAGGGACATTATAAAACAAAGTGATTAAAAGGAAATAATGTGTGTCATTTTTCACAACTAACACAAGATTGTGAAACATATGCATTTACTCAGGGCTCAAAGTAGTAAGCTAATTGGATATATGACACAGGAAATGACAAAAAGTCAAATAATTCAAAGATGTATGAACAAAATTTAAGTTTTTCCCACACCAAGTCCTCAGTCCCTTCCTCAGCTTCTTCTCTAACCTTCTAAATAATTTTTATACATTTACAATTATGTATACCACACACTCATATGGGAACATTGGGTTTCTTGCTTTTGTTTTTATACAAATAGCAACATAATTGCTTTCTTTCATCAAAAATGTATCTTAGAAGATGGGTACAAGGACGCATACCTGTAATCCCAGTCTTGGAAGGCTGAGAAAGGAGGATCTCAGGTTCAAGGACAGGCTCAGCAATTTAGCAAGACTCTCAGCAACCTAGCGAGACCCTGTTTCAAAAACAATAAATAAAAATGGTAGCTGGTATAGCTCAGAGGTAGAATGACCCTGAGTTCAATCCCCAGTACCACACCACACACACACACACACACACACACACACACACAGAATGAATCTTGGGCCTGGCATGGTGGTACACACCTGTAATCCCAGTACTTGGAAGGCTAAGACAGGAAGATCACAGGTTCAAGGCCAGCCTCAGCAACTTAGTGAGACCCTCAGCAACTTAGCAAGGCCCTGTTTCAAAATCAGGTCTGGCAGAACAGCTCAGAGGTAGAATGCCCCTGGGTTCAATCTCCACTACATAAAACAGCAACAACAACAACAAAATGTATCTTGGCATTTTTCTAAATCAACATATATAGATTTACTTCTTTAAAAATTATCTTTTTTTTTTTTTTAGTACCGGGGATTGAACGCAGGGGCATTCTACCTCTGCGCTACACCCCCGGCCCTATTTTTTATACTTTATTTTGAAACTGGGTCTCACGAAGTTGTGGAGGGCCTCACTAAGGAGAGAGAGAGAGAGAGAGAGAGAGAGAGAGAGCTGAGGCTGGCCACGAACCCGGATCCTCCGGTCTCCGCCTCCCAAAGTACTGGGATTACAAGCGTGCGCCACCACGCCCAGCTTAAAAAATTATCTTAAGCCAGGCATGGTGGTGCACACCTGTAATCGCAGTACTTGGGAGGCTGAGACCGGAGGATCACAGGTTCACGGACAGCCTCAGCTATTTAGTGAGGTCCTCCGCAACTTAGTGAGACCCTGTTTCAAAATAAAGAATAAAATAAATTATCTTAGGACCCTATGTTGGCCTTTTCCCCCAACATAAGTCTTAAATTCCCAATTATTAATTCCCTTCTCAAGCATGTTTCAGGGACATAAATTGCCAAGACTGGGAAAAACACTTTACTTCCACGAAACCAATTAATACTAAGTCTGACATATTTTATTTTATTTTATTTTATTTCGGTACCGGGGATTGAACCCAGGGGCGTTCTACCTACACGCTACACCCTCGGCCCTATTTTTTATACTTTATTTTGAAACCGGGTCTCATGTAGTTGTGGAGGGCCTCACTAAGTAGAGAGAGAGAGAGAGAGAGAGAGAGAGAGAGAGAGAGCTGAGGCTGGCCGCGAACCCGGATCCTCCAGTCTCCGCCTCCCAAAGTACTGGGATTACAAGCGTGCGCCACCACGCCAGGCCTAAGTCTGACATATTTTAAATTGCATTAAATGGAACCTTGTAACACAAAATGCACACTCACCATATGGGCCTCTCCTTAGGGCTGCTCATAATGAAGCTTCTCCCAGAAGGATGCAGGGGCACGAGAGGGAGCCCAATACAGAAGCCATGATCTTTTACAACCTACTCTCCAGAGTGGCATACCATTCCTTCTGCCATTTCCTATTAGAAGCAGATTACCAAGTCTAACTCATGCTCAATAAACAGACTACACACCAATGGGGTGTTTGTTGACTCTCTTAGAGCCTGCCTGTCTCATGATCCTGCATCTCAAAATATTTTTACAAACAGTTCTGCAAATACAATACCTACATATAATCAAAGGTAATCAGGAACACGATCGATGTATGATCTATGCATGTATGGAAAATCCCAGTGAATCCCTGTAATTTGTACAACTAATATGTATTAATAATTATAATTTTTAAAGGTAACCAGGAATACAAAGACAAAAGGCAAAAAGAGAAACAAAAAAGGAAGAACAGACACAGATCCACAAAGCTCCAGATACTAGAGTTGAGTTGTCATGCAGAGGCTTTAAAAGCTGTTGTAGGTTCATTGAAAGAAAATAAAGATAAGACAATGGATTTTAACAGATAACTCTAAACACCCCAAATTAATCTAATTAAACAAAGTTCTAGATTTCTACTTCCAAGCATGGTGTATCTGGAACTGGACTTGCCATTTTGCCATAAACAATGAAAAACTGAACAAAATATATCAAAGAACTTTTTAGACATCAGAGGACAGGCAGTGTGGAACGTTATCCCTAAACTGAGAGAAAAAACAAGATGATCCTTACAATTATCTAATCTAGAGACTGAGAAAAGACACAAGACTCCTGGATCTGAGATAAAAGACTCATTACTCATAAAGCAGTAGCCACAATGTCGGCATGTTCATTTCAATTTTCAGCCCTAATTCTTAAGGTGCAGTAGAGGGCCAGCTGATGCCTACAGATACAGTAAAAACACTGAGCTTGAAGAGCCCCTCCCCTTCACAGCAAATAGTAAGCAAGCCTGCTCTTTTGTCCTGAATGGAGACATTACTTCACCCCTCAAGATTGCTGAAAACACAGCCCTAATAAATAATCCAGGTAAAGAGCGGTCAGGAACTTGCATTCTTGGCATATACTGCAAGACATGTAGGACCTATGGGAAAGTGACCTGGTCCAAGCTAAGTGCACTTCATCAAAGTGAGTCATGTCCGCTAGATCAGAATGACAGCTCTGAAAACCGAGCTACTCATTGCCAACTATGAAACCAGACTGTTTATATTCAAAATGTTTATTAATCAAGGGTGAGAATTCATGCTAGAGCTAGGGCTTAAGCAATAGATCCAAGACTCCTCTTTAGCTCAAGAAATATAGGTAGGGTATACTCCACTGCTTATACAAACGGAAACTTAAGATTTAAATAGATTTTACTAAAATTCCTTTTTTATTACTATTTCCTTTACATAAGTGATACTTCATCAACACAGTTCCAAGAGAGCTTGACTAACTCTCTTTTCCATATTCACAGGTGTTAAATGTTATACACAAGAACTATGTCAGTGTCTGACACAGAAAGAAAAGGTTTCTAAGTGTTTACTGTAGCATCTATGAATGTTATGCAAAACTGCTGGTTAAAAAATAATAGGAAAATCCACAGCAAGAGATAGTTGCAACTGAATACAGAGACCGTTCTTTCTAATCTGGAATAAGCTTGTTACAAAGAAAAAACCTGAAATTTGTTCATGAATATACCATGAATACTTATGGGGTATATCAGTATAGAATAAAGTTGTTGATAAGTTTGATTACCACATATGTGATGCCTGTTGATTTATCTGATATTCTAGATGTAGAGCTCAGGCTATTATGTTTTATATTTAACTTGACTCTTCTACAAGTAAGAAAGTATTGCGAGGCATGAAATTATACAATGTTATGTTAGATTTTGAATGGTTTTAATTTTAAATATTAATACTCTATAACCACAAATAGGAATTTAAATATGGGATCCTCTAAAAATTGTTAAAATAATTAAACCATTCAAGAGAAGGATTATTAATTAATTCTCATAAGGAGTTTAAAAAATATCAAAAGTTTAAAAGATATTTGTAATTTTACCATAAGCAGAGAGGTATAATGATTTCTGAGTATAATACTTAATGCATGTACATGTTTCTAGAAAAAGTTGAATGAAAATAGATATTTCTAGGGTGAATTATAAATTCAAATGCATGATGAAAATGACACTTAATGGTGACTGCGAAGAACTTATTTATAAAGCAAGTACTCTTTTTATAAAAGATGTATATCTTTATAAGTCATATTTATTTAAAGCATGCTATATCTTTTTATGCTTCATAAACGTTTGATAATATTCACTATCATAATTCCTGCAATCTGATGACATCATTCTGTCATGTGTTCATGCTAAGAGTGTGGAATAAGTATGAAATAATGTCGAGGGTCAGGCACGTTCCGTCAATGTGATGTGTAATATTTGGCAGGTACACAGTTAAATGAGTCTGACAAGGAAGTGTGTTTTAATGCCCAACCACCATTACCCAAAAAGCAAAGCCTCATCTGCCTGGTATCCCATTTGGTGTCCATGATGGTCCCTGATCAGTTATTTCATATGCAAAGAATTATTAAATGTAGGCAGTACTCCAGCCGAACATTCTTACACAATGACTAGAGATTTTTATTGCACATACATGTTTTGTTAGCAATAATATCACATTTTAAATGTTTTAGGATGTTCCTTCACCTCATCTAGATACAAATCATAAAACAATCAAGACTAAACTGCAGCAATATTATTGAATGCATAAGGTATGATCATATATTATTACACAGAGGAAAGTTTAATCATTTTATTTAAGATTTTTTCAGGGTTTTCTTGGAGTGCTTGTGTCATCTAAAGCTCCCTAATGCAGAATTTCCTGCCTCAGAATTATTTTTTGCCTGGCCAATTCTCTATGTTAACCTTCCAATTTATTCGAGGGACATGAATGTTTTATGAATGTTTTCATTAAAATTCTCATCTGCCATACAGTATAGGATTTCATTTCCTCTAAAGTCATGTACTAATGGAATATCATTTTAATTTATGTCATAATAGCATCCAGTTAAATAAGACAAGGTTAGTCCATTCCATAATAATATATCTTTGTTGATGTCAATACAATGGTATCTCTTAAAAGAGAAATCTTACATTCATTAATTCATTATTTAATTTGTTCACTGATTCTGCCTCTCCATACAATCTTAGATCTATTAGCTCTACTAGGTTTAGTAGTAATCCTACTATACTTTATTCATTAAAATGCCAAATATTCATTTTCTACTATGTGCCATGGTCTCCTAATACTGATGAAGTATAGACTATGTTATTGTGAAGTTACTCAGAAGCTAGAGGAAGAAGGGGAAAAAATGTCAAAAATAATCACAATTCAGGGTGCTAAGTGAAATAAGTTAAGCATGTAAAAGTTATCTATTTATTCAATTCCTCCTTCAACCAATAATTAAATTGGTCTTTAAGTGGCTTACAAAAATACACACAATATGAAATAAATGAGGGAGCTGGGACTAAGGAAGACCGTAAATAAAAGAGAAATACCAGTAAAGCCAAAATAAGAGAATTATAACTTACCATATACTACTACTGGAGGAGCAAAACATCACAACCTCTACAGAGAAAATTTGTCAGTACTTAGAAAATGCAAACATGCCAAAATTATGTTATTTGCCATAGTTATTGACCCAGCAGTTCCACTTCGGAAAACTCATCTCACAGCTACATCTCACAAATTTAAAGTGACATATGAGTCAGGCGTGGTGGCACAGGCTTGTAATCCCAGTACTTGGGCGGTTGAGACAGGAGGATCCCAGGTTCGTGCCAGCCTCAGCAACTTAGCAAGACCCTCTGCAACTTAGTGAGACCCTATTTCAAGATAAAAAATAAAATAGGGCTGGGGAAATAGCTCAGAGGTAGAATGCCCCTGGGTTCAATCCCCAGTACCACAAATAATAAAGTGATATCTGAATAAGGTTATTTGCTGCACATTGTTTCTTTATTTTTATATTTATTTATTTATTTATTTATTTATTTATTTATTGCAGTACTGGGGATTGAACCCAGAGGCGTTCAACCTCTGAGCTACACCCCCGGCCCTATTTTTTATACTTTATTTTGAAATAGGGTCTCACGAAGTTGCGG
>PVJS01002752.1:0-65862 GCA_004027185.1 Glis glis
TCTCCCCCCCACCCTCTTCTTTCAGCTTTTGACTTTTTATGCACTGGAGTTGGAACCACCAGTGCAGAGAGGAGAAGACACAGCATGAAATCGAAAGCCCTGAGCCTTGCATTCTCTTCTTATAGGCTCTTCTGTGGACCCATGACTTCCTAGATGTTCTGTGAGAGCTCCTCATCTGCCCCAGATGGGTCCCATCAGGTGAGCAAGCCCTGGGAGGTGCTGTGGGGAGGTGCTGAGTCTGTGTGTGGGGTGTTCTCAGGGTAGAGGACTGAGAGGGACCCCTCAGCCGCAGGTAGATTGGTTTCTCAAACTTGTAGTGAATAATGTTGTCTGAGTTCCTTGAGGTGAAGGTTTTCCTGCAGGCTGGTGGTTACATGGACAGGGAGAAGGAAGGGGGAGGCTGCTTCTGGGAGATGTGACTCTCTATTTCTCAACATACATGTCCAGTTCTCCAACTCTGGAGACAAATGCACCAGGAGTTTTGTTTTTGTGGGTTTTTGTGTGGGGGTGGAGACTTGTTAAGAGTTTTAAAATTTCTGCCATTGCCTCTAGACAGTAGGAGTAGAGCAACAGAGACTTCTCAGGAAACCCTAGGGAAACACCCTTTTGTGCAGAATCAAGCTTACTATTCCTTAAGTTCCTTCCCCCAACCCAACAGGGGAGCAAGGGGCAACCAAAACTCACCTTTTGTTTTCTGGAAGTTTGATAGCCTTATGATGATGCGCTCATGCATTCACTGATCTAAAGACGAAGAATTTGCTTGCACCAGAAGTTGGGTGCACTGGTCCTGTATGTCTGGCTCAGAGTGGCCTTGACCTGCCTAACTATCGAGCTGTTTGGTGTGGTGTAGACAGGCCCTTCAGATGATGGACAGGATCAACTCAGTGGCTGGAGGTAGATACGTGAGGAGCCTGCTCAGATTCTCCTGTATTCCTTAACCATGAGAAACTGACGAGGAAGGGCCCTGGAGCCTGTCTAAACCCACATCCCTGCAGAGTGTGGGCTCCTTCACCCCAGATGTATGTCATTTTACACCACAAAATCTGCATCTGAATCACCTGAGAGCTCTGACAATACAGATTCTCAGGTGCCGCCCAGATCCCCCAAGTCAGAACTCTGGATGGGAGCCAGACATTACACCTTTAGCAGACATCCCAGGTGACTCTGCACATAAGAACCAACAGTTGCACACGTGGACTTTAAAAACTCATGTGGAGAATGCTTCTCATCGCTCATCTTAAAACATTCTTTAATAGCATCCCTGCTCCGAGTGGAGATGTTCCAGGGAGAGAAAAACCAAGCACTAGGAACCTGCAGGCAAATCCCCGGAGGGCCAGGACATGCGCTTCATAATCTTCTCGTGCCGTTTCATACCCGTCAGGGCAGTTGAGTGAGCACCTCATTACCTGGGACACCCGCAGTGAGGGAGCCTCTGCAATCTCCTCGCATGGTGATGTCCCAGCTGAGCTGGAATTGCTTTTTTTTTTAAAAGCTTGACCTGAATGTGCCTTGATTCCAGGTGGAACCCATTTTCACTTAAAACCATCAAATATTGGCTCTGAGGGGGAAGTTAGAGATCTATTCCAGAGCCCCCATTAAGTATATATATATATATGAGGAATGATGGGTTAGAAACAGAAAAAATATTATGATTATAAATTCCTGAATCTACATTCAGGGATCATCATAAAGAGGAGTTTGGGAAGACAGCAGTCGACTAGGAAGAAACCATTTCCACCAAAGCCAGGAGTTGAGTGTGAAGAAATGACTTCCAGCTTCCCCAGAATCCCTTTCAGGTGGGGAAGTACAGCAGGCATGGGCTGTGAAATCCCCTGTCTTCCGCAGGCTTCTCTGCCAGCCCCACCCTGCCTGAGCAGGAAACTTCTGGGCTCTTCTACCCAGAAATGCATTGACTCCTCCTGTGCATGTGGTATGGTTCATTCTCTAAGTATTCAGTGCTGAATATGTGCCCAGCTCTCCTCCAGGCTCTGGTATATACCATTCACAGGAGCGATGGGAGCCACTGTCACTAAGCTTGGTATCTAATTTGAAACTTAATGAATTGTTTCTATGTTTTTAACTGTCTGGTTTCTATCTTGGGAGAACTTTTGGTGCTTTGGGAGTGGCAGGTGAAGGAGTCACATTTGAAGTGAGATGTGAAGGATAAAGGGAGCCTCTTGAGGGAATTGGGGCAAGGAACAACATGTGCAAAGGCCCTGAGCCAGAACTGCATCTGGTCCTGTCCCAGGACCAAGAGAAGTTGAGGGCGGAGAAGAAGGCAGGGACTGGATCATACAGGGACTTGCAGGTGGTGGAAGGGGTTTTAAACTGATTTGCACTTCTAAAAGTACCTCTGGTTGTATGGCAGAGAATGGATATGTCGAGGAGAGGATGAGCAGGAACCACGTGCGGGGGACCATTCATTCAAGTGGGAGCTGGCAAGGGCTGGAGCCAGGGAGGCAGGATGTGAGGTGAAGAGGATGGGTTAGGGCCAGAATGTATGGAGAAAAAACAGCCAGAAGGGTTTAAAGACCAAGGGCTTCTTAAATGAAAACACTTTGAAAAATATGCACTATGTAAGGGAATCTATTTTCTAGAGCCACTTCAGCATAATCTTCAGAAGAGTAGGACCCATGCCTCTTGTATGCACCACTGTGTACTCTTTGTGAGTCAAGGCTCCCAGTGGACACACAGTGAACAGTGGCTGCGTGTGTTAGGGAGAGGTGTGGTGATCCATGGGGCTGTGTCCTTTCCCAGATTAAATTTTGAAAAATCGATATCAACACACAATAATCAGCATGAAATGAAAGACACACATCTTAAATGTTCCGTTGGATGAGCTTCACTGTGGTTTTTCTATGGCTAGTTTTACTTAGTTCTGGCTTTATGATTCAGGCTGTTTCTCTTCCGTGCACGTGCCCTAGACTAAACCCTGACCTCGCAAGCCTTGGTTGGTGGGTCTGCCAATCACTTCCAATCCACGTGAGAGAAGCTGCTGGTGGTGGGAGCTGTTGGAGCCTGTCTGCCACGTATCAGAGATACAGCGTTGTGCTCTACAGCTGAAGCTGCAGTATATTCAGGGTCCTGCCTGCCACATGGACATTTCATGGAGGGAAAGAGATGGGGCCAAAAGGAGTTGCTGACTTGGCTATTAATCCAGTTTGGATTGATGGTTTCTAGAAGAGAAAGGGCTACTTTGAATGGTCTGGGTGGAGTACAAATCTAGGCTGGGCAAAGGGACAAGAAAGGATTCAACCCAGGGATACTTGGGAGCACGCTGGAGAGTGATTACTTGAAACTTGGCTGTGGGCAAGGGATGCCTGGGTGTTCTTTTTCAGTGCCCAGTTTGCTCCTTTGATTGGCTTTTAATTGACTTGGCTACTTTACAGTTCTGTCGGGACAGGGGATAGCTTATAGATTTTTGTTCAGTAGAGATGTAAATAACGTCTGTCCTGTGCAAACAAAACAAAACAAAAAGCCTGCACAACTTATGGTTTGTGACCCTGAAATACCTTAAGCAATTTAGGTTTTAACCTAGCGATGTTATCCTAACTTTTCTTGATTAAATTACCTATAAAAAAAACTTTTCAAATTGTTGTTGGAAGCAGCTTAATATCTTAATATTTCTTTTATTAATTACTACATCAGATAAAAATCTGTGATATGGGTTCACTTTATAAAGTCATATACTGCATAATGATGTTTTGGTTGACAATGGACCAAATATACAATGGTATATACCATGAAGTCTCGGCATGTATAAGGACATATCATCTAAATTGGTATAAGTAGATTCTATGATGTTTGTACAACAGTGAAATTGCTTAACAATGCATTTCTCAGGACATATCCCTGTGGATAAGTGACCTAGTGAGACTGTGTTATTTGTACAAGAGTCATGATTTGACGTCATTGAAAATGGACTTTGTGCTATCTCTTTCTCTGAAACTATGTAGTTTCACACCCTCATCCCAATCCCCCTTCCCTGGAGAACAGGGCAAATCAGAGGGCTGGTACTTGAGCTCCAACCAGTCTGGCCCACATTAGCAGAGAAGCATATCCCTTATGGATGCGCCCTACGGGTCCACATCCTCCCCTGCAGTCGGATTCCTGGGCAAGCTGGGGATGGATGTGTGTGTGTGCGTCTGTTCTTCTTTGGGTGTACAAGGGTTGCGTGGAGGGAGGTGGTATTTAAAGCATGGTAGTGGGAATACAAATGTTCGGCATGAACAATTCCTTTAGTTTTCCATTTGCCAAGTTGTTCCAAGGTCCAGAGTTGCCAACTTCTGAGCCGGTGACTCACGCTGAATGGAAACACTTGTACAGCAAGGCGCAGCTTCTTTCCACCCCTGACTGGGCTGCAGTGACCCAACCAGCTTGGCACTTTCTCTTACCCCTTTTAATGTATCCATGGGAACCCGGAGGCTCCCTCCTCAGGGGTTTCCTGAAACATTACCCGTTCAGGCCTTGCAAAGCTGCCAGGTGGGGTGGAAGGAAAACAAAGGTGGCTCTTGAGGCCCCAGAAGCTGACCTTAAATCCTGACACTCCTGGGGTGTGAAAAGGTCTGAGGGGACAGCCAAGTTGAGGTGAAGCAGTAAAAACCTGCGGCTTGTCAGGAAAGTAGCGAGAGCCGGACTTCTACACGAGCGATTTACAGGCCTTGGGCAGCCTGCAGCTGCATAATTGCCTTGTAAAATGGCATAGAGATGCAGTGTCTATGAGGTAGCAGGCCACTGGGGAAATGGGAGTCATCTAACATCTGGCAGAGTCCTGCGCAGAGTAGAGGCAGTGGCCGAGGGTGGTTTGGAAGGTGTAGCAGCTGCATTTTTCTTCCGAATCAAGAGTAAGGCTCTTACCTGTGGTGGAGAGGTAAAGCTATTAGTCCAAGGTGATACAGCTGGCCAGGGGCAGAGATGAAACTTGAACCCTGGTCTGGTAGGCTCCCAAGGACCTTACTGTTATGTTATACTCTTTGCTCTTGTAAGATTGGGGATCCCGTTGTAGAAGGATTTTATTAATAGGATGGAGGGACTACTGATCTTCTCTCTCGGGCAGGGTCGATTTTGCAGTGAGACTGTGAGTTTAATGAGAACAAGAGTTCAGTCCTTCCACTCCTTTACGTGCCCTGTAGACCCCAGAAGTGCTGCGCAGGTAGGAGGTGGACCAAGCGTGGTATTGTTGCTGTGAACTTTCATTTCAATGTATAGAGTTCTGTTATGTGTTTGGAACAAATCCATCATCTCAAGAGGCCATATAATGCTCAAAACAGCTTTAGAAATTCTCCTTGGAAATTGCTTTCTGAGCCCCAGGCACAGGGATATATATCCTCAATCATGGCAAGCCTTGGTCCTTCGAGGATAGCTTGGAATGCTATATAGAAATCCAAAGGTAATTCAGAGCCAAATGTGGTGAAGGAGGTGAATCGTCGATTTCAAATTCCAGTTTTGTTCAAAAACAAGTTGGTGTTTGAAGAAGCAATGAGGCCCATTGTCTTGAATAGCTCATGAACCGACATGGTGAACATTTCTACACTAGAGGGATTTTAACAAGGATTCAAGCAAAGGCCCTGGCTACTCCGGCCCCTGCCTACTTCACCAGCCTCATCTTACACTGCTTTCCCACTCTCTGTCCCTGTCTCTGTCACCTGGTGGGACACATGCATGATTACCTGCCTCCTTGACTATCTCCTAGGTCAAGGCTAAGGTTAAATGACATTTCTGCAGCATGACCTTGTCACCTGTTACCCTTCCCCCTTCTCCCTGTAACACCATGGTCATTTCCTTCACAGCTATAATGACATATGCTAGACTCCACTCGCCCAGTCCTCAGATCCAAGACCATCCTGTAAGTGCTGTGGCAGTAGAGGCTATTTCTGTTTTGATCACTGTGCTACCTTCAACCTCTAGCACAGCGGATGCTATGGTTTGAATGTGTCTCCCCAAAATTCACATTTCAGAAATGTAATCCCCAAATTCATATATTAATGCTTTTGGAGGTAGGGTCTTTGGAAAGTAATTAGGAGATAAGGTCATCAGAATAGGACCCTCATGATGGCATTAGTGGATTTATAAGAAGTGAAGGAGAGACCAGAACTGGCACCCTTGCTCTGTCTCACCAGGTGATGCCCTCCGCCATGTTAGGATACAGCAAGAAGGCCCTCACCAGACACCGGTACCATGCTCTGCACTGCCCAGCCTCCAGAACTGTGAGCCAAATACACTTCATCAGTTACTCAGTTTCAGATATTTTGTAATAGTAACACAGAATGGACTAAGACAGTGGAGGGTATATATTTGGGTCTCAACAAATATTTTTGGAAGAATATGTAAACAGCAGCTTCGAAGTCATCAATTACCAAAACAAACTGCTCTGTGGACTCTTCTTACGGACTGTCTTCCTCTCTCAAGTCTCTTCTGGGCTTTGCAGAAGCCTGCATTCTGGGCCCCACTGCACCTCTCTCTCCCTTTGGTCCACTTCAGTGTTCCTCCTTTCCTTTCTTGATTCTCCTCATGTTCTTTTTTCAGCTGTACTTTCTTTTCACACAAAATTGCATCTTCAGCCCCACGTCTGCACAGAGCTCCAACCCTATGTGTCCAATAACTGGCTGCTCATCCCCACACACTTGCTCCCTGGGCACCCGAGGCCCATCTCAAGGCCCAGGGTCATTGTCTCACTCCTGCTCCTCTTTCTCTGAGTAATTTTTTTCTAGAATGTTTCAAAATCCATCCAGTCTCCTAAGAAGAAACTGTGAAGTGGTCTCCACCTTCTCCTTCCATGTTCAACTTGTCATCAAGAGAAATTAATTCTGCTTCTGCAATATCAATTGCGTCCTTCATTTTCTGTCTCTGCTGAGAGAAAATTCCAGGGGAGATACTCATTCTTCTGAGTTGCACAATTAGAATAGCCTTGGAATTTGCCTCACCAAAATTGTAGCTGTCAAACTTTCCCCCAACCTTTCAGTTACTCTTCAAACTGTTCAGTGCACAGTGACATCACCCTTCATTGGTCTATCTACCTCTATATTCCTCACCATTTTTAGTCCAGTTCTCAAGGTATGGTCCTTGGACTAACAACATCAGGATCACCTGGGAGCTTGTTAGAAATATGAACTCTGGGATCCCACCCAAATGCTCTGAATCAGGAACTCTGGGGTGGGCCCAGCCACCCATGTGTCAACCAGCTCTCCAGTTGATCCTGATTTAATGGAAGCTTGAGAACCCCTGGATTGGTGGTGGCAAATGTCTCATTTATCTCTGTAAATTACAATTAGGTCTATGATTCTCTGACAATGCTCATACTTTTTTTTTTGGACTGTGTGGAATAACTTGCTTCACTCACACTCCCTCCCTTCATCCCTTCTATGGTTTGGATTTAAAATGTCCCTCAAATCTTCATGCATTCATGGGCAAGGCAGCCAGGAGGCAGGACATGGTTTGAGGGGGTGAATCCCTTGAGGTGTGGCCAGGGAGGTGAGCCTGGTTCTTCCTCCTCCCCTATGCCCTGGAGCATGGCCAATGCAGTTCCTGCCTTGGAGCCAGTTGATCATGGGCTGAAACTTTTGAAACTGTGAACCCAAATAAACCTTTCTTCCTCTAAATTGTGCTTGTCAGGTATTTTGGCCACAGTGATGAAAAAGCTGACTAAAACATTCCCATGCTCTGTCCTTTCCCCTAAATTCCTGTTCATTGTTCAATATCCTGCCCAAAACTTAGTTCTCCATGAGGTGACCCCTGAGTTTTTTGATTCAAGAGAATTTCTCTCACCTTTTAGCATTCACTAGTGTGGTTCCTTATTTTCTTCTATCTTGTTGAGTGTTTATCTTCCCTATTGGCTGTGAGTTTCCTGAGAACAACACCTAAGACCTAAGATGTTTTCATTCTAGTATCCATGGCATCATGTATAACAAGCGTTTGCTGAATTGACTTGGATACTATTTCAAGTGCATTAGCAGGAAAGTGAGAGGTTTGTTCTTGGAGAGGGAATACAGCCAGAGACACTCAGCATCCCACCTTGCAGGAACTTGATGTCCAACGGCAGGTATTCTGTGGCTTCCCTCCAGCAATTGGGTCACCCAAAGTTGCATGACTTGATTTTGGAGACATACCTGGAATAACTATTAGCCTTGATTTCTCTGAAGTTAGGATATTAAGGAAGAATAGAGGACAGATAATAGAGGACAGATAATCCGAGAGGTGATGAGAAGGAGGACACTGAATCCAAGCCCCATGCACCTAAACTGGCAAAACAAACAGAGACTGTCCCCCCAAACTCTGAGGAAAGAAAGAAAGAAAGAAAGAGAAAGAAAGAAAGAAAGAAGAAAGAAAGAAAAGAAAGAAGAAAGAAAGAAAAGAAAGGAAGGAAGGAAGGAAGGAAGGAAGGAAGGAAGGAAGGAAGAAAGAAAGAAAGAAAGAAAGAAAGAAAGAAAGAAAGAAAGAAAGAAAGATCTGTAGCTTTCTGATCTGCTGAGTTGGCCAACATGGTACTGATGTGGACATGGAAAAGCACTTGCATTAATGAACATTTGACCCTTTATTTCTCTCTCCTTCTTGTGGACTGAATTACATCCCCTCAAAATTCATATGTTGAAGCTCTCACCTCCAATGTATTTAGAGACAGGATCTTTAAATCGGTTGAATAATAGAGAGGTTAAATGAGATCATAAGGGTGGGAGCGTAATCCAATACGATGGGGGTCCTTATTTGAAGAGAAAGAGGCCTTGGGGACACCTGTGTGTAGAGGAAAGGCCATGTGAGGACAGTAGAAGGTGACTGAGGGCTCGCCCAGAGGAAAGGCATCAGGAGAAACCAAACCCAGTGACACTTTGCGCTCAGCCTTCCAGCTTCAAGAACTGTGAAGGAATGAATTTCTATGGTTTGAGCCACCCAGCCTGTGATATTTGTTATGACAGCCCAAGTGGACGAATACACTGCTGCTTTCATTTGCCCCCACGTCCTTTTCTTCTCCCTCTTCTCACCTACTCAATCTCCATCTTTCCATTCTTTCTTTGTAAAAACAACAACAAGAGTGACAAAAGAGCAAAAAAACTGATTTGGAGACTGTTGTTTAGAATTCTCGTTTGGTTTCCATGGTAACAAATCTTCCATTAGAAATCATGCTTCCCAGGCTTGTGTTCCATTAGACCTCTTAAAATATGTATGCCTATAAATACGTATGTATATGCTCACAATTATATGTCATTTGGTCAGTCTGATGGGCCCACCCTTCCTGATCTAATTCTGGACTTTCTCTCAGTTCTTTATATGACTGGAGACTAAATGATTAAAGAATTTAAATGGATTCGACTCTCCCTAACTCAATTTAGGGGCATATTCCCTGCTCTGTCTCTTGTGTCCTCCCTCCTCCCTGGAACTTCAAGTCTCAGGAAATAGTCTAGAAGGAAAAGCCTTGGCCATGCTTTAACTTGACTATTTTAGTGATCTCTGGAATAGATAGATACTGTCTGTTGCAGAAATGGGAAAAATATGTGAACACACGCAATAAATATAGAAAAGTTTTAGAATGAAGAAGAGCTACAACCTAAGTGGAAATCTAATTTTCATTTTTGCCAATGGTAATTTCAGCCTGGTGTGTGCTGGGGGAGGAAATTGCATGCTGGTCTACTCAAGTAACATAATGAAGAAACAATAATGATAATGATGATAATTTGAAAAATTTCATCTCATAGTTTCATCATATTTAGATGATGTGTATGAAAGTTCTGAGAAATTAGTGTTACTGATTCAATTTTACAGATGAGAAAAAATGAGTATCAGAAGAGATAAAGAATTTGCCCAGTGTCACACTTAATCAGTAAATGAAACGACCAGAATATGATCATCTCATTCCAAATGTGGCACCTCTTTCTCTGGTTTCTGCAAGGACTTTCATGCCTTCTTTCTTACTCTAGTCCCTTGCCTCTAGGATATCAATCGCATATTTCTTAGATGTTTATGTTCTACAGATCTCTTCTACTATGCCCATCTTTTCTTCTCTCTGCCCTTCAGTATAATTTTTTTTTTCTATTGGCATGTCATCAAGCTCGGTAACTCAACATCTGCTATGTCAAATCTACTCTCAAATCCATCCAGTGAATCCTTGCTTTCAGATATTATGGTTCTAGAATGCCCATTTTCTTCTTTTTTAGATTTGAATCATCTCTTGAAATGGTTCATCTTTCCATCTACCTGTTTTTATCCATCTCTTTCTCTCAAATATTTATAGTAGTTCTTTTCAAAGTCTTTCTCTGCTCACTCTAACCCCTGGATGTTTTGTGGATTTGTTTTATCATGTATTTTTTCTCTTGCTTATTGGTCACATTTTCCTACCTCCTGTTGCATCTCATTACTTACGGTTGTTTGCCAGACATTATGTATAAAAGAACCAGAGAGACTGAAGTCGATGTTCTTCCTCCCAGAAAGAGTTTGCCCTTTCCTCAGCTTGGTGGAAGGTGTGAGGAGCGGATCACTGTGATGCCAGGAGAAAGTAAACAAGGCCATGACTGGGGTTGCAATCAAACTCGGTTCACTTGGTTTCAACTATCTCCCGGTGAGACCTGGTTCGCGTGCGTTGCAGGACCCTTTCTCTAGCCAGATTTGGACTTTGGCTCCTTAGGAATAGGAGATTTGGGGGTGCGTTATCTGGCTTTCCATTGTTGTGACAAAATAACTGAGATAATCAACTTAAAAGAAGAAAGGTTATTTTGGCTCACAGGTTCAGAAGTTTTAGTCCATGGTCACTCGGCTCTGTTGCTTTGGGCCTGTGGTAGCACATTACATCATGGCAGGAGCATGTGGCAGAGGAGGCCTCCTCACCTCGTAGAGGCCAGGAAGCATAACAGGGAGATAGGAAGGGGTTGGGGTCCCATACCCTTCAAGGGCAGGTCCCCAGTGACCTAACTTCCTCCCACTAGGCCCACCTCCTGAAGTTCCACCACTTCCCAGTAGCACCACAGACTTGTAACCATGCCTTCAACATATGGGCCCTTGGGGGACAGTCAATATTCAAACTATAGCAGGAGGAGATCTGACTCTGCCCTATTGGCCCAGTCCTTTTTTTGGCCAAGTCTCCTAGGCTTTGGACTGAAGTCCTATAGTATGTCTGTCGCCTCTGCCCTAGAAGTTGAACTCTCCAGCCTCCCCCATCACTTGATCCAAAATCTGTCAAGGGTTCTGCTGGGAGCCCTGTCGAGTGTGGTTGCAAGCCCTCCCTCTAACGTGACTTTGGTTCCTAGGAACTCTGAGGATATGGGTGATGTACCCTGGAGAGAGCCAGCCATGCATCAGAGGCCCCTCTAGGTCTTGTTCTGATACCAGCATGCAGGACTCTGAAAAGCTCCTCCGATGTCCTTCTTCTTCAACACACAGTAGGCCCACTCCTCACAGGACCTCAGCAGATGCTGCTGGGGAAGGACACTATGGGCATCCTCATTCACCTTGCGTGTGCTCTTTCTTCCCCTGTGAATGTTCATTTTTCTGGTCCTCTTTGCCTCTGTGGTACTCCACACTGTTTTAAAAACATGATTTGGGGATCAATCTTTCCCCTAGCTGCTGCTGCATTAAAGGAAAGCCTTGTAGCTACATACTAAATCCCAGTTGGAAGTAAAGCCTAAAAACTATTAATCTAGTTTTTTTTTCATCAGTGAAAGCACAGTGAGTCATATTATTTTGCTGATATTGTATTGTGAAAATTTGCAAGCATACAGGAAAGTTGAAAGACGTTTATAAAGAACAGCCCGCACATCCAGCCAGTAAACTGACTCTCGGGGGGGGGGTTAAAAAAAAAGCTCTGATTTGTGTCATTTGCTGATTTCTTTGGTGTGGACATTCCCACCATCACCAATTTTAAGCTGCCAATGTGACTTGGGAAAGATCTGTGCACAGTCAGCTCTCTCTTGGGAGTCTGTTCACACTCAGGAAACATCTCTGTAGAGAACCAGACTCTGTCACTAACCTTGTGCACTTGCTGAATCATACATGTATTCAGCCCTCTACCCACCATCACTCTATTTTATGTTTTGAAACATTCCACCATAAATTGAAGATATAAGCATAATTTGCTCCGCTTCAGCATGCATATTAACTAGACTTCACTATTTGTAGTGTTTTCTTTTGATGTCAAATGAAATTTGTCTTAATTGTACGTTTGCTGATTTTGGAGACATTCATACACCTGTGTAATATAGCCCCTATCGAGATATAGAATACCATTACCCCCCAAATTTCCCTTAAAGTGCAGCCAACTAAAACTTTCAGCTTTTCTGGACACGAACTGTCACTAAAGCAAGCCTCCTTCATTATATTTGATCAAATGATCCTTCTACCCTAAATGTATGCCTTTATACTGGTTCCAATTTACACTTGCCACAGTGAATGATCTGAAGTTTGCTAATACACAGCTTTGAAAGCAGATACAACATAATAGCCTGAGAGCCCCAGTACCCACAGTGTACACCCACACTGAGTCATGCCCCCAAAGCACCACAGACATCAAACACAGACCAAGCCCACAGTCCCCAGGAAACAAGGGGATGAACAGGCAGCCTCACATCCCATCCCTCCTGATTGCCTTCAGCTCCAGTTTCCACATGAAATATACATGAATCATTCTGATAACAATCCCATGACATAGTTGTCGTCCCAAGAACAAGCTTTTCCCACCTCCCACCCCTGGCTGACGCTGACCACACTCCACTGGGCAATATATGCATCTGGCTTCCGCCTGTCATAACCGGAGGAAAAACATCAGTCAGCAGTGAAAAACGAAATCCAGAAACACACCATGAAGAGGAAGAAAACAATCACTTGCCTTCAGTTATGAGGAAGGGTATTTTAGACACAAGTAGTGAGAATTACTGAACGGTGTTTTGGGTTCTGAACAACAAAACTATGTTCCAGATAAAGAAGGGTGGTTTGGAGAAGAGCAAATAAAAATCTCTTGCCTAAGGGGACAAAAGGAAAACATTTTCAAAGGTAATTTGATATATCTGTGATATTGACAATGATAGTCACTGGGACATGATGGCTGCTGTTTATTGTTTGAGAACTGCTAAGATCATAATACCCTACCCATGTATCACAGTTTGTGAAGGTTTGTTCTAGTCACCTTGCTTGTCCCTGGTGAGAGCGGTGGAGGTTTTGAGAGGGCAGATTTCTTTAACCATTAGAGCCGTGTGGCAATTACACAGGCGATTGTTAGAAACTTCCAAATTTCATGACTTCATGACCACATGACTCTCCAGTGACCGTATTTTCCAAACTGAGTTTGGGTCATCCCTTTGTCAAGTAAAAATATAATATCCAGAGAGCCGGGCGTGGTGGCGCACGCTTGTAATCCCAGTACTTTGGGAGGCAGAGACCGGAGGATCCGGGTTCGCGGCCAGCCTCAGCTCTCTCTCTGTCTCTGTCTCTGTCTCTGTCTCTGTCTCTCTCTCTCTACTTAGTGAGGCCCTCCGCAACTTCGTGAGACCTGGTTTCAAAATAAAGTATAAAAAATAGGGCCGGGGGTGTAGCGCGGAGGTAGAACGCCCCTGGGTTCAATCCCCGGTACCGCAAAAAAAAAAAAAAAAAATATATATATATATATATGTATATATATAATATCCAGAGATAATAGAACGTTCAGGAGTTGGTTGTTGTTATTCAGCTCATTTGATATATGTATTTATATATTTTGTTTCGGTCTCTTTTTTGCACATCTACAGAGTGGTGCCCTGTAGAATAATAATTCATTTAACCATTTCCCCATTTTGCACATTTCCAATTTTTCCACATGACTAATATTGTCACACACAATATCATAGCATATAGAAAGCTTTCTCTGTATGTTGGGTTATTACTTAAGCATAGATGGAGGGGTATAAACCTTTTTAATACCCTTGAGCAACATAATAAAATCCCCTTCAAAAAAGGTTGTATCAATTTACAAACCTATAAAAAAAAGTATCAGGGTGTCCCTTTCACTGTAGTCATACCAACACCAAGAGACAGCCATTGTACACTTCCGTTCAAGATAGATTTGAAGATTCAAATGTATGTAAGATTCAAAGATTCAAATGGATGTATT
The DNA here is from genome assembly GCA_004027185.1 of Glis glis. NCBI lineage: Eukaryota > Metazoa > Chordata > Mammalia > Rodentia > Gliridae > Glis > Glis glis. The sequence goes on from PVJS01002752.1 coordinate 14,063, forward strand.
CTCCTACCAACTTATAGGTTATAAAAGGGACCTTTCTCTTTAGGTTTAGCTGGATGAACTTTAAGACTCTATATAACCTTCTGTGATTATATTTGAAATTGATCTTAATATGATACAGCTAGGTATACCATGATTAGTTTCATGATAAAGCAATTCTTTTCCTCGGAGTATTACTGTGAAACATACAGGAACAGACTAAATTGTTCACAGGACAGATATTGGTATAATCTTTTGTCTGTTGGGATTTGGGGAGACTAAAATAGGCATGCTTACAATTAATTCATTGAAAGTGAAAATTATTTTCATTGTTTTATATGTGTGTATGTATATGTTTAATGTTATCTATAAGTAATTAAATATGTTAGCTTGAAAACAAAATCCCATAGCCTGGATGGCTTAAACAACAGAAATTTTCTTATACTTCTGGAAGTTAAAGTTCAAAATCAGGATGCCAGCCTGGTTGGTTTCTAGGGAAGACTTTTCTGGCTTGTGGATGACAACCTTCTCACTGTGTCCTAACATGGTGGAAAGGAAGAAAGAAAAAGGGAGACAGGAAGAGGGAATCTTCCCTGTCTATAATGCCACAATCCTACTGGATTTGGGCCCCACTCTCCCCACCCCCATAACAGGCTTTTATTATCAAGTACTATGAACTGTACACAGTTGTACCTACTATACTTTTATATGACTGGCAGCATAATAGGTTAGTTCACACCAGCATCACCACAGACACATGAGTAATGAGTTGCACTGCAACATTACGACAGATACAACACCACTGGGCAGTAGGAGTTTTTCAGCTCCATTATATTCTTTTTTAAAATATACTTTTACTGGTGCATTGTAGTCTCACATCATAATGTAGTTCAGAGTGATAGTGACATACATATACACAGCATTTAGTGACCTTCCTCTTGGCTGCCTCCCTTCTCCCTCCTTCCTCATACATGATATTGAGATTGGTGTTGGTATTCCCCACAGATGCACATAACGTCAGTGGTCAGCCCCACTCTTATGACCTTTCCACCTTTCTCTCTCTCTCTCTCTCTCTCTCTCTCTCTCTGTACTGGGGATTGAACCCAGGGGCATTCTTCCTCCAAGCTACACCCTCCAGTCCTTTTTATTTTGAAAAATGGTCTTGCTAAGTTGCTGAGGGTATTGCTAAATTGGTGAGGCTGGCCTCTAACCCACAATTCTCCTGTTTTAAATTTCCAAATGCTGGGATTACAGGTGTGTGCCACCACGCCTGGGCAGATCTCACTTAATTTTAACCCACCCCTAAGAACATTATCTCTAGATATAGTCACATGAGGGGTTAAGGCTTCAACATATGAATTTGGGGGGCCACAATTCAACCCATAGCAATATGTATCTCTAATAAAAAAAGTATTACTGGGATAATATTGAATAATACTAAAGTATATATTTTTAGATATACACCATCATATTGACTTTTTTTTCAGTCTCAAGCTTTGATCTCAAGAGTTTTCCCCTGACCTTTCCTCAGGCTCTTTCCAGGCCACCAGGCTGACTTTTCAAATAAACAGAAATAAACAGGGTAAGAATTCTCTGAGGAGTTGAATCCAGACCTGGTCTCCTTTAGATCAAGGATCAATGCTAAGACCTGTTATGGATAGCTATCTCTGCACAGCAAATCTCCTCAGTATTTAGTGGCTGAAAACAGCAGCAATCATCTTATCTGTCATGTTTTTGCAGGTCAGGGATTTGGGACAGGGTTGTCTGTCATGCCTGTAACCAGATGGTGGTTGACACTGGAACAGAGCAGGAGTGGCTAGAGCAGCTGGGGCTGGCCAGGTACCTTCTGCATACAGCCTCGGTGCTCTCGGTGTGGTCTTTCTGCATGGGCTGGTGAGTGCTTCCTCCCAGCATGGCGGCCCCGGGGATGTTAGGTCCTCTGTGTGGTGGCTCCGTGCTCTAGCACAGAGTCCCAGCTCTCAAGTGGAAGCAGTATCTCTTCTAGGACCTAGCCTTTGAAGTGATAGCATATCACTTTCTCTATACTCTGTCAGTTACAGGTGGCCTGGCATCAGGAGACAGAAGGCTGGGCATATAGTAGGTATCATATAAGTGTTTAGTAAATAAATAAAAGTTTGATACCTATGAAGGCACCTCTGTGGAAAGAAATAAATAGGCACTTAGTCATTGGACAATCATGAGCACAGGCTGGAAATGCTATTATATCCTAGTGAAGTCGTTCATGGGGTGACCAATGGCCCACTGCTCCAAAGAAGTCTAAGAAACCAAGACTAAAGCTGAGGTTACCCTCCTGTTGAGTAGTTTTTGATGGTCTAGACTAGGGGTCAGCAAACTTTTTGTGCAAAGGGCTGAATAGTAACAATTTTAGAACTTGTGAGTCCTTCTTTATTACAACTATTCGACTCTGCCATTGTAACATGAAGGTATCCCTGGATGAGACACATCTGAATTAAATGAACTATTGGGCCAGACTAGGACCACAATTCATAGTTTGCTGATCCTTTTCTAGATTTTATCGGGCATGGGCAAGAGACCTTGAAATAATGTGGTTGTTAGGGGGTGGTGAAGAGCAGCAAGAAGTCAGAAAGAAAACAGGTGGGACCACCCTGTACGATGTTGCATTGTGAGTTCCTGGGGTGAACTCACAGGACTTTGAACATGTCCTCTGTTGGATGGCTGGGGCACTTGGAGCCGGGCATCCACAGAGACTTAGGGAGCCTGGATCAGAAATGGCAGTACACAAGTCATTCCCACCATGACATGTTTCGTTACTGCATTGCAAGGTCTTTGAAAAGACAGTTGAGGCTTTTATTTTCATTCAATCCAGCTCCAAACCCTTGGAACAATGCTGTCCGTTCTGTGGATGCTCGGCGAGCCCTTGCTGACTGTCTTTATTTCTTCACCTGCAATAAGATCTCCCCAGGCCCATATGGAAATGTAAAAGTTCACCAGGGACTAATTCAGTGAGACTCTTCCAGGGGAAGTTCAGTCCCCATGGGAAGTGATTACACACTGATGGAATTTTTGCACACTGGATGGAAAGATGATCTTTGCCTCTTGGCTGTGTCACAGTAATAAGTGGGAGAGTGATTATTTCTAAGACTGCAGCTCTTCCCGGCACTGATAAGAATGGAATGCAGGCTACCATGGAGATTCAGGTCACTAATTAGTCCCAGAAGCCTCCATGCCTTGAATCACTGTTATATTAATTATGCATCAAATTAGAATGTTTGCAAAGGCCCAGTGCCAACTGTACTGCAGAGCTTGGTGGTGGCGTGGAGAGATCAAGAAGTGTCCCACCCAGCACACTGCAGGGACCAGCAGATGAAACCACGTGGCCTTCCTGAGCATGCAGTGACCCTGCCTGGTCTCTGTTCCAGCTGTTTGCAAGCTCCTGCCAGGGACAGAGGTTGTTATCAGAACACAGTGGACACAGGAAGGGAAGGAAGAGAATGAGGGCCTCCCCTCCATTCCACAATCTGAGTTCTAGTGTAGTAGTGCCCAGATGAGAAAAGATGCAGAAGAGTCGTTTGAGCACTTGATTTCAAGTAGAAGATGCTTCCAGATGTTTGCAGATATGGAGACAGCATGTCTGGACTGTTGTCTCATGTTGAGTTTTCATCTGAAGTTTTCAGAGTTGGGGGCACATAGCTAGAGTTTTGATGAAATGATTCCATCACCTCCTCCTCTTCCTTCATCTCTTTTCCTTCTTGTGTTCTCTGTGAGCATAAAATCAAAATATACTTGATGCTTGGTTGTAAAATAAACAGATGATAAATAGCAGTCTCTGTGCCTGTTGGGTTATAATTCCATCGAGGGCCTGGGTTGAAGTCATAAACCACAAGAAGTGAAGCGTGACCCACAAATAGCCTTCAAGATGGAATTACAGCCCCATAATTCAGAGTGGACCTTTGAAAAAATAATTCTTAAACATAGCTTTAATTTAGGAAAAGGGCTCCGACTGTGACATCTTCTGATCAGTTCTTCAGTACACAAATAATTCCTCTCTCTTAATCTGATGACATTTATTAATGTTGGGTTGGGCACCTGGCCTGTTCTCTAAGGGGTTATTATTGAAATCAGACAGCAGCACCCTAAACAGAACCAAAGAAAGAGACATTGAGTCTCACAGTAAAGATGTTTTCACTACAGGTGAACCTAAATGAGCATGACGTGAGGAGATGCATTCATTACCTTGGACTGACGAGGAGGAGGAGGAGAGATGACTCCTGGCAACAGAGGGGCAGTGACCTCTTGCCTTTCCTTTTCACACCTCCAGTCCTCCCCCCCCTTTTTTTTTTAAACTTGCGCTATCACATAGTGAATGAGATAGAGTTTTGTGGGGAGTCATAGATTGTCATAATTTCCAATCTTGTTCTGTATCTTACTACTTCTCTAAATGTATTTCTATTTTCCAAACTGATTCTGCTTGATCTCATAATTCATTAAAGCAAGTTGATCTCATACAACCTAAGAGTTATGAGAGGCTTTTTCATGATTTTTTGGTATGATGAAAATAAATATTCACACATTACAGAGAAAATAAACCAACTCCTCTGTAGGAGGTGGATGTCTAAATAGCTTCTCGTGATCATAAATTAAACCATCAAACTCTCTAAGGTTTCTCTGTAGTCTTGGTATTAAATGAAATTAACATATGGGCAAAGAATAAACACATGGTCATTCATTGCCATTATTTGTACCATGAGATTCAGAAATTCCTTTTGTATGCTCTTATCTGTTGTTATTCTCCCCTCAGCAAGGCTGGAGCCATCAGGAGAATAAGGGTCTCATTTCAACTTTTTTTAAAATGTGCTTTTATTGGTGCATTATAGTCTCACATCACAATGGAAATCAAATTGACAGTAACATACATGCACGCAGCACTTGGCGCCCCCCCTCCACTCCCCCCCCAATACAGAGTGCTGAGATTGATGTTGGTATATTCTCATATGTACATATGGTCGATGGTAGAAATTCCATTAATGAACTTCATTCTTCTCCTTCCCCTTCCCTTAGATCAGTTCCCTGTCTCCACTGAGGCTTCTCCACTATTGTCTGGAGTCCCTCTTATATCCCCACTACTCCCTAGCTTGAGCATATTAGAGAAAACATATGGCCCTTCTCCTTCTGTGATTGGCTGATCTCACTTAACATAATGCCTTTCCAGATAGAGAATTTAGACTATTACTTATAATGAAATATATGGCATGAAGAGAAGCAATGGGAAAGAAGAAATTTAGACAAACTATCAGGCCAAAATGGACACAGAACATGATTATTTTTAACTTGGACTTATTGAGTTATAATTTACTTATAAGCTTTGTGTTTAATTTGCTCTTCTTTTCTAATTTCTTCAAGTGGAAACAAATTATTGATTTGAGACTTTCCTTCTCTTTCAAATATTTAAAGTTATGAATTTCACTCCAAATACTGCTTTAGCTGCATCCCATGCATTTTAATATGTCATTTTCACTTTGGTTCAAACTATTTTCTAACTTCTCTTGTGATTAAGTTTAGACTTTTTGTCATATGGGGATTTTCCACAAATCTTTCTGTTACTGATTTCTATTTTAATTCAAAGAACATAGTTTGTATGATTTAAAGTCCCATAAGTTTATTTCGAATTGTTTTTTGACCCAGAATACGATCTTTCTTTGTGAATACTGTGTGTGAATTTGAGAAAAATTTGTCTACTGCTTTTGTTGGATGGAATATTTCATAACATCAATTAAGTAGTTGGTTGATAGTTTTGTTCAAATGTTCCATACTTTTCTGTCCATTTGTATATCAATTACTGAGAAAAGGTTGTTGAAATTCCTATCACTGCAGATTTGCCGATTTATCCTTTTAGTTCTATCATTTTTTTGGTCTCATTTTTTTTACATTTTTTTACATTTATTGTTAGGTATATGTATATTTTGGATTGTTATGCACTCATGATGAATTGATCTCTTTATTATCACAAAATATCTCTCTTTATCCTAGATAATATTACTTGTTCTGAACTCTACTTTGTCTCCTATTATTTATAGACATTCCAGATTTCTTTGGTTAGTTTTCACACAGTCTTCTTTTTTTGCATCCTCTTTGTTTTAACATTGGTATTTTTATATATAATGCCGGTTTCTTGTAGACAAAATATAGGCATGTCTTGTTTTTTGAAATTCAGTCTGTCCTTCTGATTTTTAATTAGAGTGTGAAGAATTTTCTTTAATATTTTTATATTGGAGGTCGTCTGTTGATCAATTCCTTCTGCTTATCTGTATGAATTGCTTTTTTAAAATTTTTTAATTTATTCTCCACTTTGCCTTCAGTTTTGAAAGATAATTTTCCTGGGAATACAATTCTTTTTTTGATATTTGAATGTTTTCTTTTAATAGAATATGGACATCTCTTATTAAAAGCTGTTTAAATCCAGTTTTACATACTAAATAGCAAACATTTTTATCTTATTCTCAAATTTAGCTATTGTAAATAATTTTCTGTAAGAATTTTCACACATAAGTATATTTTGGATTCTTTTCTTTTTTTTTTGTGGTGCTGGGGATTGAACCCAGGGGCATTCTGCCTCCAAGCTACACCCACAGCCCAATTTTTTTATTTTTTATTTTGAAACAGGGTCTTATTAAGTTGCGGAGGGCCTCGCTAAGTAGCTGAGGCTGGCAGCGAACCCAGATCCTCTGGTCTCAGCCTCCCAAGTACTGGGATTACAAGTGTGTGCCACCATGCCCGGCCTTGGGTTATTTTCTTAAAGAAGATTTCTAGAACCGGGCATGGTGGCGCAAGCTTGTAATCCTGGTACTTGGGAGGCTGAGACAGGAGGATCCGGGTTCGGGGCCAGCCTCAGCTACTTAGTGAGGCCCTCCGCAACTTAGTGAGACCTTGTTCCAAAATAAACAATAAAAAATAGGGCTGGGGGTGTAGCATGGAGGTAGAATACCCCTGGGTTCAATCCCCAGTACCGAAAAAAGAAAAGATTTCTAGACTATACTACTGAGGCATTAAAACCTTTATGATTGTTGATAATCAAATTTCTTTATAAAAATTTGTTCTAACTTGTATTCCATTATCAAAAGAAGAAAATGATTTTTTATCACGTTCTTCTCAATATTTTGGATATTTTCTATTGCTATGTCTTCAAGTCCACTGATTGTTCTTCTGCAGTTTCAAACTGGTTGTTAAACTATCCAGTATATGTATTTCTTCAGATAATATAATTTTCATCTCTACAAGTTCCAGTTCTGTATTTCTTCTTAACACCTTCCTTTCTATTCCTCACCATGTTCATATTTTCCCTTCCTTCTCAAGCACATTAAGCATACTTATGATAATTGTTTTAAGTCCTTTTCCAAAATTTCTGTCATTTCTGGTTCTTCTAGTTTTAGCCTTCTCCTGGAATGAACCATATATTTCTCTTTTTATTGATGCATGATAACCTTTCATTTAATTCCACACATTATGAAATTTTACATTGTTGAGGGGTAGGTTGTGTTACATTCCTTTTAAGAGTGTTCACCTTTGTTCTGGCATCCAGTTAGAATAGTGATTGCCTCTGGACAGTGGTGAGTTTGATGTTCATGTAAATTCAGTGGCTCTATGTCTTGATCTAGGCGTCTGTTACATGGCTATGTGCTTGTTACAAGACTCATCAAAATATACACATATGATATGTGCCTTTTACTCTAAGTAAATTATACTCAATAAAATATTTTAAAATGTTACATGTGATCATTTAAAAATCTTGAAATAATACAATTATATAGTGAATAAAAACTAAAAGTCCTATTTTACCCCTGCTCAGTTGTATTACCTCTTCATTATTCCCTGCTTCCCAGAATCTTATCATTCATATAACAAGTTAAATAATTTTTTAATCACCTCCAAAAGTTTTATCTATGGCCAGGCATGGTGCTTCATGCCTGTTACCCTAGTACTTGGGAGCCTGAGACAAGAGGATTGGAGGTTTGAGGCCAGCCTCAGCAATTTAGTGAGACCCTCAGCAACTTAATGAGCTCCTGTTTTAAATTTTAAAAAAGGGGGAGGAATGGGAGTGTAGCTCGGAGGTAGAATGCCTCTGGGAACCAAAAAAAAAAAGATTTATCTATGGATTTACACATAGAGAATCATGCTTAAAATCTCTGGTTCTAATAACCAGATTATTTGAGAATAGAATCATGTCTATACTACTCAGGAGATTTGTTTCCTGGCCTTGAACATCATGCAAGTGGTCTTATAAAGTAGGTTCTCCTACATGTTTGACTTTTTTTCCTTGATTACATATTTTTGAGGATCATCAAAATTTGCTTATTTGTTCTTTATTTTTCATTTAAAAATTTTTTTTAGTGGTGCTGGGGATTGAATCCAGGGCCAGTCTACCTCTGAGCTATACCCCCAGTCCCATTTTATGTTTTATTTGGAAACAGGGTCTTGCTAAGTTGCTGAGGGGCCTTGCTAATTTGATGAGGCTGGCTTTGAACCTATGATCCTCCTGTGTCAGCCTCCCAAGTACTGGGATCACAGGCATATATCATGATACCCAGCATCATTCTTTGGTTGATAGACATTTGAGTTGTATATAGTTTGGGGTATTATAATAAAAGCTGATAGAAATGTTCTTGTACACATTTTTTTGTGGGCCTATGTTTTAATTTCTCTCGGGCAAATATTTAAGAGTGAAGTTGCTGGTCACAGGGTATGTTTTAGTCTAAAAAATTGTGTAACAATTTTTATTTAACATTGCCTTCAGCAATGTATGAGAGTTCTAGTTCCTCCATATTCTCCCCACACTTGGTATGGGCCAATCTTTTTAATTTTAGCCTCACTGATGGTGTGTATTGATATCTCTTGCAATTTTAATTTTATTTTCATGGTGACTGATGTCATACTTTTCAAGTGCTTGCGGACCATTTGTAAATCTTCTTTTGTGAAGTATTTGCTCAAGTTCTTTGCCCTTTTTTCTGTTATATATTGCAACATAACTCATATAACCCTGTAACTTTCTGGCTTAAATAAATCAGTTCCTAATTTTTGCTTGCTAATTTTCCATTTGGTCAGGAGTCAGTTCAGACAACTGATTTCTGCTCCACATGGCATCAGCTGGAGCAGCTCAACTGGGACTGGGGTGCTTACCTCCAGGATGGCTTAGTCACATGCCTGCCTGCTACTGTTAGCTGGAAACTTCTCTGAGGCTGTCAACCAGGGACCTTGGTTCTGTGTCATGTGCATTTGTACATCTGATATCTGGGCTTTTTCAAAGCATGAGTGGATGGTTTTAAGAATATGTGTTCTAAGAAAATGGAACTGAATGCTGGCAGTCTCTTAAAGTCTTAACCGGAAACTGGGACAGTGTCACTTCCATCATACTCTGTTGGTCAAAGCAGCACAGAGCCCAGCCAAATTCATGGGGGAAAGGACACAGACCTTGCTTTTTTATGAAGGGATGGGATTGTATTTAATCTGCCATTGTCTACCCTATGTTTGAACTGAGTGGTTGAAATGAATGATTTGCATTCATCTCCTGTGAGAAATAAACTTATTCCCTCCTAAGATGAGAAAGTTTCATTATTTGCTTTGTATAATCCCCACACCAAGAAAGCTCAAAGTATTTAGGGAAAAGGCAGTTAAGTATGGATCTCTTCTAATAACTTCCCCTTATTTCCAAGATAATGCCGGCCCATTTCTGCCTTCTTCTTTTTTTTTTTTTTGCGGTACTGGGGATTGAACCCAGGGGCGTTCTACCTCCAAGCTACATCCCTGGCCCTATTTTTTATACTTTATTTTGAAACCGGGTCTCATGAAGTTGCAGAGGCCTCACTAAGTAGCTGAGGCTGGCCGCGAACCCGGATCCTCTGGTCTCCGCCTCCCAAGTACTGGGATTACAAGCGTGCACCACCACGCCCAGCCATTTCTGCCTTCTTCTAATGCTCTCTAGTGCCTACAAATAATTGGTTATTATATTTTGTCCAGTTTTTTATTTTTTTGGAAATATTAGTCTAAAGAAAGGCACTCCACCATTTTTGGAAATAGAGGTCCTCCTACTCCTGTACACAACATATAAAATACATCATTAAAATATGGGGGAAAATAAAAGTAACCCTAAACCATGGTATGTAAAATGTGAACGTCAAGTAAAAACAAAAAAGCACTCACATAGGAAATTATATATGGTCTAGAATAATTTATTGATTATTTGGCATTGAATAGCTATGATGTAAAGAATCCTTTGGACTTTTGAGGCTTATGATTGTAATAACCTTAGAATTTAATATATCCTTTTAATTCTATTTTGATAAATGCAAAGAAAATGTAAGCATTTACAATTTATATGGTCAGTGTGAAATCAGTAAATATAGAAAACAAATTCTGACAAGCCCTAAAATTCTATTTTCAGGTGGAGGTTACAATTTCTCTCTTCTCAAACAAGGTTCACAAGGTTAAGAAGCACCTGAATATGGGCTTGGAACTAATCACAGAGTAAACATGGCTCATTTTCTCAGGGTATCAATTTTGCTTATGCAATTTTGGGGACGATCACATTCATTTTATATTAAACTTGGATGCATTATGGTATAGAATATAAATGTCACATGAACATTTATAAATAAAGATGAGAATTAATGAAACATTGTCTTTGGAGAGACGCCTTAGGGCAGCTCTCCATCTAGATGCTGGGGGATGAGTTTTTCTCTCTTCCGGTATTCTGATAGAAAAGTTTGAGAAGTGATATAAATTCTCTGGGTGCTGGGCAAGAAGTCTGAAATTCTGGTCTTTGTGTAAGGTCTACAACTTCATTGGACCTATGCCACGAATGTGCTCTATTTGTCCTGACATCTACAATCTTTATTTAGTTTTAGGAAAAGTCCCAGGAAGGGGGGCTACCACTCAAGTGGTAGAGTGTTTGCCTAGCATCTGTGAGGTCCTGGGTTCAATTCCTGGCATTGGAAGATGATAAGAAAAAAAGTCTCAGGAAGAGACAAAATAAATGCTAGTCAGGATGCTTTCGTGGTCATCTTAAGAGGCATTTTTAATCATTAGCACAAAGAAGCCATGAAAAAGCAAAGTGGGCATTAAAAAAGCTTTTCAGTAGAAAATATATAAAAATTATTGGAGAATAGTAAATAGGGCAGATAAAAAAAAAGAAAAAAACTGCTGTCACATGTTGAAGCAATTGACTCAAAAGGTTTATTTACAAGCAGGACTCTGTTAGAGCAGAGTGCAGAGTTTAGCAAATCTTCTTCCCTAAAAAGACAAGCATAAAACTGGAAAAACTGTTAAAAATAACTGTTGCAGAGCTCTGAAAATCAACCAGAGGCAAACAAGTTGAGAAATGTTTACTCATGTAAGAATTTGGATAAGAAAAGTGGGAGCTACAGAGATCTACAGCCTTCTGGCCTGAGATTGCCCCTCTACCTTTACATCACCCCTCCAAACACTTGGTCAGTGCTGTGTTTACTGGTTTAACAGGGTAGGGTTGACCATGAAAAACAGTAGCTTTATAGCTGGACAGGGCTGGCTCGATTTGGAGTGGAGAATCAAAAACCCATTCCTGGCAGCATTATCAGTAAAAGCAGCAGAAACAGTAAGAAATGTGTGTGTGTGTGGGGGGTGGTTTCTCATAGCTTTAACCTGAGTTTTTAGTACTAGTTACAGCATGTGACAGACCAGGCAAAAACCTAACAGGGAGTTCCTGGAAACAAGAGAGTCATATAAGGGCTAGATAATGGCTCCATTTTCCCTGGCTGAATGTGAAACTTGTTTACAGGAGACCCGTGTCAAGTAAAAGCTGAGGCAGACTTGAAAATTCACACACACACACACACACACACACACACACACACACACACACATCTTTTAGCAGAGAGTGGAAGATTATGGGCTCTAGGTGCTGCTTTAGAACGAGCCCATCAGTCACTGACTTGCCAATGAGCTATGTAGACACAGGGCAACACATAGGAAGCTAGGCAAAAACTAAATAAATAAAATAAATAAGATAAGAATTAAGTTGCTGAGACTGGCCTCAACGTGCAATCCTCCTTGTCTCAGCTTCCTAAGTACCGGGATTACAGATATGTGCCGCCATACCAGGCAAGATAAGAATTAAAAAAAAAAAACTAAGCAGAGACATTAGTAGCTACACATCTCAGGGAAGCAGATTCTGTAAACTAAGCCTAAGTAAATTACTAAAAACGATAACTATCTCCTGAAAAATATCATAATCCAGATTTGTCCAGTTTCCAGTAAAATATCATGAGATATTCAAAGACACAGGAAATCATGACCCCTGCTCAGGGGAAAAAGTCCATAGAAATTGACTCTAAGTGGATCCATACACACACACACACACACACACACACACACACACATATTCACAAAAGACTTAAAAGCAGTGCATATGATATATTTTAAAAATTAAAGGGGCTGAGCATGGTGGCACATGCCTGTAATCCCAGTATTTGGGAGGTTGAGACCGGAGGATTGTAGGTTCGAGGCCGGCCTCAGCAATTTAGCAAGGCCCTCGGCAACTTAGTGAGACCCTGTTTAAAGTATAAAATAAAATAAGACTGGAGTTTTAGCTCAGAGGTAGAATGCCCTTGAGTTCAAACCCTAGTACCAACAAACAAACAATCAAAAAAACCCAAAGGAGAATATGATGGTAATGACACTCAAACAGGAACCAATGGAAATTCTAGAATCTAAAAGCACTATAACTGAAATAAAAGTTTAGATTTTTTAATTTAAATAAACTTAATTTTGGTAAAAAAGTTAAAGATTAAATAAAATCAAATTATAAGATTTGAGGTGGTCAAAGAAATAATCAATGAACTTGATATAAATCAATAGAAGTTAACCACCCTGAAGAATAGGGAGAAAAATAGATTGAGGAAAAATGAAAAGAGAGTCAGAGACCTGTGGGACATCGAACATCCCAACTTACATGTAATGAGAGTTGCAGAAGAGAGAAAGAAAGAAAGGCAGAAAAAATAATTGAAGAAATAATGGCTGAAATTTCTGCAATTTGATGGAAAATGTTAATCTACATATCCACAAAGCTCAACAAACTTAAAGTAGGATAAATATAAAAATCCCTGCCTACATGCATCATATTAAAATTACTGAAAACCAAACACAGATAGAAAATCTTAAGAACAGCAAGATTAAAACAATTTACCACTAATTGGTGGACAGCGATGCAATCAATGCCTGAATTTTTTATCTGGACCAACAGAAGCAAGAAGGCAGTGGAATGACACTTTCAAAGTGTTTTATATCCAACCAAACTACCCTTCAAAAATTAAGGTGAAAGACACTCCAAGATAGATAAAGACTGAGAGGAATTATTGCTAGCAGACCTGCCTTCTAAGAAATCATGTGAGAAATGAAATGACATTATAAGGCAAATCCATACGGAGAAATGAGGAACCCCAGAAATAGTAGCTAGTTGGTAAATATCAAAGACTGTGTAAGTGTAAATTCATTTTCTCTTAATAAAAAAATCAGATTGTGTAAAGCAATAATTATAACACTGTATTGTTGGGTTTATAATATTATGTAGCTATACATGACATCACTGGCACAAAGGATAAGAGAGGAAGTTAAAATATATAAGAGAATAGATTTTAACTGAAATTAGGTCAATATTAACATGAATTATATTGATAATTAAAATATACATTTTAATCCCTAGAGAAAACATTAAAAATAACTTTGAAAATCAATAAAATACTTAAAATGATATACCCTTCCCCCCAAATTGCAGTAGTAAAGGAAAAAATGGGGAACAAGAAAGAAAAAAGCTATGTTGAAAACAAACAGCAAAGGAACAGACATAAATACAATTATATCCATAACCATGAAAGCCAGTTCATTAAATTTATTAAACACCCTAATAAAAACATAGATTGTCAGATGAGACACAAAGAAAGCTCCAACTGTGTGCTGACTAGCAGAGACACTTTAGATTCAGAGATATAACTAAGAAGTTGGAAAAGATATATTGTACAAACAATAATCATAAGAGAGCTGGAGTGGATATGTTAATATACAAAATAGTTTTAGAAACTAAATATTACTAGAGATAAAGAGGGACATCTCCTGATTATAAAAGGATCAGTACATCAGGAAGATATAATGATTTCAAATGCACCTAATGACAGGATTCTAAAATTCACAAAGTAAAAACTGTGAGCATTGAAAGGCAATACAGATTATTCAATAATAGTTCAAATTTCAAAACTTTGATATTAATAGAACAAGTAGACAGAAAATCAGTAAAGACATAGAAGATTTAAAAAACCACTATTAATCATCATTGTTTAACTGACATTTATGGAATATTTTAGCCTATAGGAACAAGTGTATATGGAACATCCTCCAGGATAGAGCATATGATAGAACATAAAACATGTTTTCCTAAATGTAAAAGGATAGAAGTTATCCAAAGTATGTCCTTCAAACACAATAGAATTAAATTAGAAATTGATAACCAAAAACTTAAAAATCCCCAATAATGTCTGGAAACTAGATGGCACATTTCTAAATAACCTAAGATCAATGAAGAAAATCATGAAGGAAATTAGAAAATATTTTGTCTCTAATGAAAAAAGACAACATATAAAATTTTATGGGATGCAGCTAATGCAGTGCTTAGAGGGAACATTATAGCTCATCTATTTTAAAAGTTGTATTCACTGTTTAGAAAAGTGATTGTTTTAAATTAGAACAAATCCTAGACTTTGTTGGTTTAGTGTTTGTATCTCTCTGTCAAAGGCTTTTTAGACTTTAAATACATGTAAATGCACTTAATGTATATGCATGTCTATAGATGCATATAACATTGTAAAGTGCTTTATACGAAGGAAGTCTTGTAGATAATCATTACCATGTATTGAAGTCCTATCCACTTGTGAAGCACTGGGCTAAGCATTTTATATATGTGATTTCATTGAATATTAACAACAATCTTATTCAGTATTACTAAGAAAAATAAAGTTTATGACTTTCCTACATCAAAATGTTAAATAGACAGCAGAGCTGGCTTTAAGCCCTGGTCTCTTGGGAGGCAAAGCTTATGCTCTTAACTTCTGCTCTCTAACTACCTCCTTTTCCAATCTCTGTGGTTTTGCCTTAATTCTCAACCCTCTACCTAACCCCTTTCTTTTTTTTTGCAGAACAGCTACACCCCCAGCCCTATTTTTTATTCTTTATTTTGAAACAGGGTCTCACTAAGTTGCAAAGGGCCTCACTAAGTAGTTGTACCTACCCCCTTTTTTTTTTTTTTGCGGTACCGGGGATTGAACCCAGGGGTGTTCTACCTCCGCGCTACACCCCTGGCCCTATATTTTATACTTTATTTTTTTTAACCGGGTCTCACAAAGTTGTGGAGGGCCTCTCTAAGGAGAGAGAGAGAGAGAGAGAGAGAGAGAGCGAGCGCTGAGGCTGGCCGCCAACCCGGATCCTCTAGTCTCCGCCTTACCTACCCCCTTTCTAAGAAGAAAGTTTACACATTCTTCTTCAGCCATAATGGCTAAGATATCACTATGTCTCGTCTTTTCAATCTCTGACATAGCTTTGAAAATCCCTGCGGTTTCTTGCTTTGCCAATTTTCCATTCCTCAGCATGCATAGCCTTGGATTACCTTTGAATTACTTTGGGTTGGTATACACACAGATTGTTTGCTTGCCTTACAAAGCATGTACTAAATCATGTATCTCTAACTTGATGCTTTTTATTCAGATTTTTCTGTATCCTTTCTTAGGTATCTAAGTCAGTATGCCTGACTTTAATATGAACTCCTAGCAGTCAGGTACTAACTGAAATACCGGTTTAGTTTTTAATTTGGCAAACAGTAGAAATATGCTGCTCTAATCTTTGAGGAAGACTGATGTGAATAACAACTAGTAATATAGATCAGGCACAAATGTGGGATGCAGAAACATCCTGATGATGTTATTTGGGACCATACAATGAAATCAGAGCCTCTTTCAGATTTTCCTGGAAGTCACAAACTCATATAGGTGTCAATGTCCAAATAGCGAGTACATATTTTTTTAAGAAGACAAAAAGTTGCCATTTGGTAAGAATAATGACTCAAGTGTCTGAAACAATGGATTTGATTTTCTTTTTCATAAGTGAAAAAAAAGACTGCAGCAAAACTTACTCCATATTGCTTCCCCAGGATATTCTTTGGCTAGAAAAATGGAATTTGGAAAGATTTTGAATGTCTTTTCTCCAGTTCTCTTATCTTCCAGATACAATAGAGGCCCAAAGATAGGAAGTCCTTAAAAGCAGGAATAGAGTATTTTATTTACCCTTGAACTCCCTGTACCTCCCTCGTAATGTGGTGGCACCTGAAAGCTGCTTCAGGAAGCAGGTGGAGGTGGGTGACCCCAGAGTATCTGGTTGAGACCTAGAATAAGAAACCACCAGAGTTCTCAGGCTGGTTTGAGACTTCCCCATAACAGATGTGTACATTTATTAAGGAGACATTTGTAATTATTATTATAGGTGCATGTGTTTATTATGCATTGTCATTTATTTATCATGGATGCATACATTTATTATGCATACTTTTATTATTATAAAATTCTTTCTATGACTCAGCAAGACCTTTAGCCACTGTTAATGAGGTACTTGACCACACTGAGTAGAGATCCTGGGTTTTTTCCACTTGGGTGTTCATGTGGGGTTGTAAATTCCCCAGAGACAAGACAGGAACCCCAGCCAATACCTAATTGAGACAGTGGGTCTCCTTTCTCCTTTTTCTCCCGAGCTGTCTGACCTAAAACAAAGGTGTCTGAATAGCTCTTCTGTCCAGCTAGCTGATTTTTCTTTTTAATTACCTTTGAAAATAGCCACTTTCTAAGGGTGACTGTTCCCGAAATAGACGCTTAGGAGGAGGCAGTGGTTCACACCGTTGTTGCTATCTCTTTAGTTCTCTTCTTACTCCAGATTGCTCTTTCTTCCCTGGTCTCAGCTTGCTATTCTTGGCTACACCCAAGGCTGGGCTGCTTTGCATTTCTATGGCTTATCTGCACCCGAGTGTATTCAGTTCTTCCCCTTTCTCACCTGTGAGTATCCTTCTCTGTATTTGCTGATCATCTTTCTTTGACACAGTTCACCCCCAAAGGTCTCTCAGGTTATTCAAGGGCTGAGCCAGAAACACTAAGGGAGTTGTATGGCTATTTGGGCGAAATCCTAGATTGGATGGGGTGAAAGGAAAGATTGCAGCATAGGAGGAAGCAGTTTCCCCCGGCAGAGGGTTCTCTTATCAAGCCCAGCTTGAGTGCTGGGCAGACACTGGTGCTATGGCGACCCCAGGACTGGAGAGTGAAGGGCGGACTGTGATTATCATGCCCTGCCCATGTCCGTACTGGTTTCCTTGGTTGGTTTTGACTGGGACATCTTTGAAAGGCCATTAGGTCCTTAAGGAAGAAGAAATATCATTACCTTGAGAGAGAGCACAGAAGCAGGTGGGCTTTGTGAAGAGTAAGAAGAGCCCTCTTACTCTTACTCACAAAGCCAGACTTGCTGATGTGAGGCAAGGTGGAGGGAATGGCTCCAGGTGTCAAAGGCATGTGGGAGGCGAGGAGAGGCCCAGGTAGGTAAACTGCAAGACAGAATGTCCTGGGCTGAGGTGAAAGGCCCAGAAGCAGGTTATGTTTGGAGTGCTCCTTGGTGTGTGGTGTGTATGCAAGGATGGAGGGAGTGGCTAAAGGAATTGAATGGACTTTTCCTCTCCCTAGCCTCCCCTCCCCTCACCTAGCCAGGTATTGTGAGAAGGTCAGACACCTGGTCTGAGGGACTGGGCCAGGGTGCAGCTCCTAAGAGGACCTTGCCCCTTTGTTGCAGGAGCTCCCCGCAGTTAGCCTCAGGCCTGCAGATGGAATTTGAGGTGATGGAGGGAGTTGGGAGATTGAAGATGTATGGTTGGCGTACTGATTTTGCTCAAAGTTTATAACTACTTATTTATTTAAATACTTAGGTCTCGTTCTATAAGTTCACTCATTCATGGTTTTTTTTTAATCATTCCATCTTTTAGGAAACTTTCAGGCTTCAAACAGCTATAATATCAGAATTGTGAGAGCAGGATAATGATTTCATTGAAGTCTGTACTGAGCACCTGTTGTGTGTATGCCATGACAAGAGTAGGCCTCAGTGGGTTGGGGAAGTGGCAATGGAAGACCGCAGATGGCTCTAAACTGGGGTTCTGGTCCTGTTTATCTTGTTTTCCTCTTGGCACCCAGTGACTGGTGGGTGCTCAATAAACTTTAGCTGAATGGAGTTGTTTGCTATTGACAGCTGAGGCCCCTGACGTTTTCTACTGGTGAACACAGATTGGTCAGTTTTCTGAACAGTCTGAAAACAACTGTGACTAGTCGTCAATGGTGATAATGTAACAACAACACGTTTATCTAAATGAAAACAGCATGGCAGAAGTGGGGAGGAATAGGAAGGTCAATGAAGAAGGCGATGGAGAGCAGTTCTGGAGAGAAAAAGAGGCCATTAAAAGAGACAATTAGAGCAAAAGACAGCTAACTGTAATTCTTGATTTGAGGCACATCAGCAACAAGGGACAAAAAGCAGAGCAGTGATCAAGGGGACAGAGATTTGTCACTGTGACTTAGGGCAACAGCCCTTAAGTGTATAGAAAACATTTCCAGAATGCCAGTTATCTGTATGTTGTGTTTGCACGTTGCTAAACTCTGCAACATCTTCACTAAGTAGCTCCAGACACAAATACAATGTTTAATAAAAATTGCAGAAGGCTACTTTTTTTTGATTAAGCTCCTGCACTGGGCCCTAACAAACCAGACTAAAAATCAAAATGGAGTCACTCACGCTAAAGTTCCTTGTCATCAAGCTAAAACTAAGCTATTTATTTCACCTTTAAAAAAATCAGGATTAATGAGAACACAGCCAAATTTCCCAGACAGGCCAGGTTCAATTGGTACGATGTGAAGTTCCCTCTGGCTTTATCCTTACACTAAAAGTGACCTGGAATAACCTCATGTAACCCATCAACTAGTTTTCTTTTGTCCTGTCTCCCTGTCTCTGCCTTCCAAAGAAGAGTTATTTCAAAACAATCAATCTGCTTTTTGGTGTTTGCTTTTGCTTCTTCAGCACTTTTCTGTCTATAAACCCAGCCTTCTCTGCTCTACTCATAAGAACACTTATTCTACTTTATGGAATGGAGCATTGCCTAATTCTAGAATTGAAAATAGAACAATTAAGATGGTAAAACTAAATTGTTGTGATGTTTTCCCCTCCAAGAGGAGTATTTTTATTGCAAAAAAAAAGTGACTGAAAATATCCCAGGTGAGTGAATGCTTAGCAGGAAGCCACTGAACCTTCCAGAAAGATCTGAATGCAGCGGTTTGATTGCATGGTTTAACAGTATACGTGATTCGGTTCTGGCTGGTCTACTGGTGTGCACCCTCAAGCCCTGTCTTGGGATTTTGGAGGAACTCTGACTTGTGGAATCACCCAGGTGGGATGCGAAAGGGACATTGGCAGAAGGAGGCAAGAATGAAGCCATCAGGTCTGTCCCGCCCGTACTGTACATTTCCACTGCCCCCTGGTCCTCCAGTGCAGCAAATAGAGCTTATTCTCTGTGCAGCCTAAACTGGCAAAAAGTGAAGATAAGAATAAGAGTGAGTCAAAAATGCCTTCTACACAGGTTTTGGGGGGCATATTGCCATTCTCTTCCATGTGCTCCAACAGAAAAAGGTCACCTTGCTTGTTGAATGCTTTTGTGACCTGAACCATTAGGAGAAAATCAAAACACAAATGATGGTGTGCAAGAAGCCTGGCCTTGAGTCCTGGCTCCTCGGGTGCCGATGGAGACACTGTGAGCCCCACACTTTTCCAGGTCTGAATTTCTTCCTATATAAAAAGGGTTAATAAATAACCCCACCTAACTCACAAGCGAGATAACAAATGGAAAGGTTGTATAAAAAGGTGCAGAAGTACTGGGGAACAACATGTCTCTCTGATGTCCCTTGACATAGGGCCTGGGGCTGGGCAGGAGGCTCAGCGGGCTTTTGTGTGTGTATCTTCCAGCACTGTGGCTATTAACACCTGCCCTGTAACCTGGGACCACCTGGCTGTGCCGGAACAAACCTCACTGAAGAGCCTTGACAAGACTTCTATTTTTACTCCTTCCAGATCCTTCTTCTCCAGGGCAACCACACACACAATGCCGCTTTGCCATTTATTTTCCTTTTGCCACGGAGACCATTCCCTCTTCTTCCTGGCTTGGCTTCTATGGCCTGGCCATATTAGTCTTGGATGGCTCCAGGCCGTTTCGGCCTCAGAGCTGGCGTGGCCTTGTTATGCCAGCTGGAGAAGGTCAACACACCTGTGGGTGTGCTCGGCTAGGTCTGGGAGGCGGTTGGGCAAAGGTCCTAATTACTCGAGAGTGACACAAGCCTGGCCAGCATGACTTCATCCATTTCCTTTCTCCAGGCTCTCTGAGCTATGGGGACAACTTGTGTGTTTGTGCAGCTGCCCCAGTCCCTGTGGGAAGGGCCTATCTTACCTGCGGATCACCCCTCTGGCCTCTCCAGGTGGACATCTGTACTGGAGCTCAGGCCACTCTCCGATATCTGGCTCACAAAAGATTCCCGCTATTTTCTTAATGTTTGCAAAAGGTGCTATTTTAAACAAGAATACTTAAAAACAGATGGATTGTGGTTTTCAGACACCACATCTTCCAGAACATGATAGAAACCAGGAGTCGATCCATCTTACGCTTTGGGACAAGATTTGACATTTCCTAAATTGGCAAGACTCTCACTGAAGATGGAAGTGCAGAACCTGCCAACTGGGGAAGAGTGGCTGCTTCCTGCTAGACCCCTCCTGCTGCTCTTGTCGCTCCAGTGCAGGGACCTGGGTCCCTGGATCAGAGGCTGACTAAGCCTCATGTGCTGTCTGCTGCACAGAAGATGCTGACCCGCTGTCTGGAATATGTCCTCGGGGTTGTTTTTTCAGGGGTGGTGACAGGGGGTGCTGCATCAGCAGTTGTCTCTCCAGTGTTCCAAGGAACCCAGGCCCTTCTTTACAATGGGGTTCAGTTGTCTGGGATGTAGAAGTGTGTCTTTCTCTGTGCAAAGTGGCCCTTCCGAGAACTGGACTTGCATCCCAAACTCCATCACCTCCCTTAGGGGAAAAGGATGAAGTGTTCCCAGTGGGCTTGTCAGCTAACAAAGTAACATGCCGACATAGAACCACGGACATAACCCAAGAGACCAAACTGCTTCCTCATCACATGCAAACAAGAGATCTGGGTAGGAAGTAAGTCTTGTGACCACGAGAAAAAATATTTGGAGAAAACATAATGAATATTAGTCATGGACATTTTCATCATAAGGAAAGCGTTTCAGAGGAGCCCAGGGCTGCCAACGGCCCTGGCTCCTCTGGAATCACTTTGAAGTGCACTCTCTTTGTGACTGCATGAAATCTGCAGGAGAGCGCATTCTGGGATGTGGGACCCTAGCACGGTGTTTCCCAAAGTGTGTTCCGTGAGCACTGGCCTTGGAAATCATGTTTATGAGGAAAGGATTCCATAGTCAAGTAAAATTGGAAAACACTACATTCTCTGCTTGCAGATTGACACTATCATTAAAGACACAGTATATATGCCAAAGAAAATGTTTAACTCAGTTTAACCCTGTGTTTCTGTATTAGTCAGATTCATGTTACTAAAGTGAAATACCAGAGGCAGCTAACTTACAAAGAGGAAATCCACTTATTTAGCTCACAGTTTTGGAGGCTCACGGGCCTGGCACCTGCATCAGCTCAGTTCTCAGCTGGGCCACATCATGGTGGATAATAACGGCAGGAGCAAGCTAGTGATAACATCTTGAATTAGGAGCGGAGAGGAGGAGAGGATGGGGTGGGGTCAGGCTTGCCCCTTTCATAGCAACTCTCTTGAGAGAACTACCAAAGGGTCCACCAGAAACACCTCACACTCCCAATGACCTCACGCATCCCTGAGCCACACCTCTTAAAGGTTCCATCACCTTCCAGAAGCACCACCCTTGGGACCAAGCTTCAAATCATAATGGATCTTTGTGGGTCACAAACTATATTCACATCATTGTAGTTTCCCAAACTAATTTGATGATAGAATGCTAATTTTGTAAAATATCTGTGAAGCACAAATTAGGGAAAGCTGCTTTAGTGGAAGATGTTGTACTAGACCTCCAACTTACAATATCTTCTCTTCAGGCTGGGAAGTTACTATTCCCAGGGATCATGACCTTGGTTCATTTAAATAGGTGAGTGGTTCATGCACTCAGGGCTGGGTTTGAGGCTTCTCTTACATATGGAAGTTTGAGAAGGACAGGGTAAGAGAGGTGCAGAATTATTGCCTTAAATTAACTTTCAATTGGACGTGGTGGAGCATGCCTGTAATCCCAGTACTTGAGAAATGGAGACAGCAGGGTCACAGGTTCCAGGCCAGCCTCAGAAACTTAGTAAGACCCTGTTTCAAAATTAAAAATAAAATAGGGCTGGAGGTGTAGCTCAGAGGTAAAATGCCCTGGGTTCGATCCCCAGTACCACAAAAAAAAAAAAAAATAGCTTTCTCCTGTTGATGATAAAAAAGCTCTGGGGCTACACAAATATTTTAATCATGCTCTGAGACTAGAAGGTTAATCCCTTTCAACAGTTTTCCATCAAGATCAGGTGTTCCGGAATGGCTACTTAGGAAGTCTGGGTGGAGGGAGACTTTAAATATCTGAGAGTGAGTGAAAGACCTTCTCTTTTATTGTTCCATACAGTAACCGGGGCTTGTGCTTATGGCTGGCCCTTGATTCTATATTTATTGAATAGAATCCATAGGAGTTAGTTTTATATACGGTCCTGGGACATACTGAGTGTGTAGTCTTTAGTCTGGGTCATTCTTGACTTAGTTTTTTTTTATATCTTGGTTTTTCTATGTACCAAAAAATTATGACCCGGGGTTTGGAAATGCTTAGTTAGAGCTCCAAACCTCTGACTGGAGTCCCTCCAGGCGTATTGAGCCTGGACTCAATTATAAGATTTCCTACTCAGCTTCTTCACACAGTCTTGTGGACACCGTCCCTGCCAGCACATGTCTCGTGTTCTTGCTTCACCTGCTATTCCTTTGATCACCCTTCATGTGACCACTTTCCACTCTATTGTTCGGTGTTTTTTCTCCTGGCCAAGGTGGCTGAGTCACATTCACCTGTAGCCCCGGCAGGACTCCAAACTCTGATTACACATCCTGTTCCCTTAGAGCTGCCCTGGAGAGTCCTTCCCGGTTTAGCCTTAGTGCTGGCTAAGATGTCCCTATACCTGTCCCACGGTATGAAATGTGGGCTAACCCATCTTTTTCTTCCCCTGACCCACTAACCTATTTAATACCTGGTAGAGATTTGCTTTCAAAGGGGAATCAAGTAAAAGAGGGATGCAGAGAACCAACAGAGCTCCACGGATGTTTCAATTTCTCAGTCTGGTTGAATTTACCAAGTAAGAAAGCACCTTCCCGGGGCTCTAGCAGCTGAAGCTTCTGTGATAGCGCTGGGATTGGATGGCAAATCAATGCTGCCGGAGGTCAAAGGGGTTCTGGCTTCAAAGGGAAAATGTTCAGCACTGGTGCATTCATTGACCAGTGTTCCCCCTCGTTACTTTTGATTGATTCCCGTACGGTCCCCCATGTCACCTTCTACACACGTGTGTAATTACAATGCAATCGCTCGCTATCTGCTTGGCAAATGTGTACTCGATTGCGGCTCCTTCATTACAGCTTTCCTCTTGAAGGTAGGTACCACTGCTTTAGTATAGTATCATGTGACTTAAAGTAACTTAAGGAAAGCTATCGGGACCAGGCATGGTGGCACACACCTGTAATCCCTGTACTTGGGAGGCTGAGACAGGAGGATCACAGGTTCAAGGCCAGCCTCAGCAACTTAGCGAGACTCAGCAACCGAGAGACCCTGTTTCAAAATAAAAAATAAAAAGGGCTGGGGGTGTAACTCGAAGGTAGAATGCCCTTGGGTTCAATTCCCAGACCCACAATAAATAAATAAATAAATAAATAAATAAAATAAAAAGGGCGGGCAATATACCTCAGAGGTAGAATGCCCCAGGGTTTGACAAAAAAAATTGGACTGCATCTGTGTTTATATGAGGTTACAAAGAGAAATGTTAACTCCAATAACACTTGTGTCTACATAATGTCGATTATTTGTCTCACTTTTTTCCCCTGATATTTCCACCCAGTTCTCGTAGCGAAGACCCAGTGTGCAGGGACGAGGCTGTGTGTATGAGGATTGTTCCTGCATTCATTTCTTGGATGAAATTTTTATAAAGTGACGTTCTTCCAGCGTGCGGAAATGTCTCTAAACATTACTTTCCACGGGCTGAGCTGGGATGGGCTTAGGTGGTGCTTAAAAGCAATCACCCAAAAGGAACTCTACAGAAACCACAAAATCATTTGCAAGCTGCATAGAAAAACAGTTGCTTCAGATGTGCCCTCCCGTCGGCGCTCACACACATTTACACGGCTTGGGGAGTTTTGCTTCTTCCATGATGAACTCCACATGTCTCTGTTTGGCTTTCTCTTTTGCACGGGCCACTTCGTTCCCCGGATCCATCCTCTCTTTGTCTGTTCTCTTTTCCTCTGCAGATCACAGATTTGCCTGGACCCTCTGGATGGCACCTGAAGAAACAAACAGAAACGCACCCAGAAATAACATGGCAATGGTGAGGCAAGGGGAAGTGAACTGCCCAGCAGGGCCAGGGCACCCAGGGGAATTTCCCAATTTCTGAAAGCCTGCAATGGATGTTTGGCTCTAAAATACCCAATTTAGAAACAAACAGGAAATGTAACCCTGAGGTTCACACCTTCTTGTGAAAATCTTCTTTTCAACCATCCTGACACTTCCAACTTCAACATTGCCTTGGGCGAGGAGAGTGTGAGCAAGATTTTACAATAATTGTGTCATCGACCACCTGGATTTCATAACAATATCTGGCCCTGGACTTAGTGTAAGACCTTAGGCAACTCTTTTAACCTGGGAGGTATCTCCTTGGAAGGCAATTAAAATAAGGTGTTAGCTGGAGCCACCTGGAAATGAATTCTGACTCACTTCTTGGTGGCAGTTATTGCAGCCCAGAGTATTTGGCATTGCTGCTTCATTGGATCTGAGAACTCATTGTGGGATATGATGCTGAAGAAGTGGTTCTGGGTACACATGTGATAGCAACTACCGTCTTTTCAAACATTTAATGCATATTATGTGCCAAGCATACAGTCTGATGTGATTGAAGATACCCAAACTCCTGAGGAAATTACTATCATCTTCATTTAGCTGCAAAGAAACCTAGGCTTAAAGAAATGGAGTGGCCTGGCCCAGGATATGCTGCTACGATGCTGTAGAGCTTCCACTAGATCCTAGGGCAAGACTGACACCAAACTTCATCACTTACACCCTCTGATAAACTACTTTCTGGAATGCAACAGGCAGTAGGATGGGGGAGTGGGCTATCTGAGGTTCTTCATGCTAAGTTGGGGTAAAGAAAAAGCCGTGGTCAGACACTCCATTCCTGGGCTTGGGTCCCAGTTCTCTTTGCCAAGGTAGAGCTCGGGTGAATTGCCATGGTGGATAATGGCAGCAATTCTGACGGGGTATGAATAGCTCTCGAGTAGCAATGCCTATCTCAGAGTGCTGCTGTGGCTGAATGGACAATGTTTACAAATGCCAAGTGTCCATAAAATAATGGCTCCCATGTGGATTTGTTTTCCCACCTCTGAAACTGTAGGTTCTGGGAATTTTCAAACAATTTCACAATGATGATGTCTACCATTCTGTTTCCATTTCACTCTTCCTTACATCATTTCTGCTCAAGATGAAAATTAGTCTTTTGCATTATTTAGGGCTCAGTTTTACTGAGTCCTCTTTTTTCCAACAAGAATAATGTTTTTTATATATGAACATGATAATTTCTACTAGGGCAATTCTCTCTTGGTATTTGTGTGGGTAATACTGAGAATTTATGGGGCAGTATGATTATGATTAATACAATAATTTCCACTTGCTTTATTTGGTATATGCTAAGTTATTTTCCATGCATTTTCAATTAACTCTAAAACAATTCCATAAATATTATTTTACCCACTTTAAAAATTATTGATGTTACCCACTTCTTCTAAGCAGTCTGGTTTTTCCTGGTCACAGATTATTGATGCATACCCTAAATCTCCGGGTTTCATGGCACCTTCCCCTTTCTTTTGTAAGAAGCAGTGTAAGGCAGACATGGTGGCCTATGCCTGTAATCTTAGTATTTGGGGGGGCTGAAACAGGAGGATCACAGGTTCATGGTCAGTCTCCGCAACTTAGTGAGGTCCTCCACAAATTAGTGAGACCTTGTTTCAAAATGAAACAATGAGAGAGGTAGCATGCCTCTGGGTTCAAATTCCCAATACCACACAAAAAAAGAAAAATGGAAGCAGTGTATTTTTTGGAAACCATTTTCTAGCACAGTATAGGTCTTTTAACTTCTCAGTTATCATCATGTGGCATTGGTCTATGTATCTGTCCGCAGACACTATCTACTCTCTATTCTCTCTCCACACATCCTGCCCACTGGGTCTGCCTCTCCAGGAACATTCACACTCAAAAGCCTGTCCCAGTCAGGAGGCAGGAAAAGCCACAGGATATCATGACACATGTTTTCAGGAGTCAGTTTTGTTCCAAGGCTTGGCTAATAAAAGTGAAATGACTTTAATCAGTCATTTAAATTTTTTAATATTTTAAATCAGTCATTTAAAATATTAAAAAAATTTTAATAGCAAAACATTCTAAGTGAGGTATGGTGGTACATGTCTGTGATCCTAGGAGGTTGAGACTGGAGGATGGTAGATTGGAGGCCAGCCTTGGCAATTTAGCAAGAGCCTCAACAACTTAGAAAGACTTTTTCAAAATAAAAAATAAAAAGGGGTGGGGGTATAGCTTGAAGGGAGAATGCCCCTGAGTTCTATCCCCGGTACCATCACCACTACCAACATCCTATCAGGTAGAAGGCAACATTTGCATATATTGCTAAGATAGTGAGATCTTGAAGTAGAATATATCCCCAGATGCCAAGGACACAGATGTGCGCATGTGCCTCTAGCTTATCCTTCTGTGGAAAGCAGACTCTCTTGACTGTGACATTTGTAACACGTGTTTGCAGTGGCTGCATGGGGTTTAGGGTAAAGAATAAAGAATGTCTCTAAACCCTGCCTGGTAAGAGCTGCCAAAGTCATAGATACATTATGGAGAAAACCAAACCAAGGTCATTTGATGGGCATCCAAATTAGTTTGTCGGGGCTGCCAAAACAGAACACCATAGTTTGAGTGGCCTAAACAACAAACTCATCTTCTCAGAGTTCTGGAGGCTTCAAGTCCAAGATCAAGGTGTCGGCAGGTTCGGTTTCATCTGAGGCCTGTCTCCTTTGCTCTCAGGCCTTCTTGCCGGGTCCTCACATGGCCTTTCTCTAGGCACGTATGCCCCAGTGTCTCTCTGTATGTCCAAGCATCCTCTTGTTATAAGGACACCAGTCACATTGGACTAGGGCCACCCTATTGGCCTCATTTGAACTTGATCACCTATTTCTAAATGCAGTCACACTCAGGTACTGGGGGTTAGGGCTTCAAGCTGTGAATTCAAAGAACATAATTCAGTCCTTCACAGCGTCGAAAGCAGCTCCACCAATGAGGCGACACTTTGCCTGGGCTCTTAAAGAAAGGCGCTCACTGGTCACCCAGCAGGATGAGGGTGGGGTGGAAAGGGAGTAATTTTAGGAGCAGGAGCACAAGACAGCACCACATGTGGGGAGGAAGCTCAAAAGCTAAGTGTTTGGAGCTGTTAGGAGGGAGTGGGAGATGAGAGGAGGTGAAACTGGAGCCAGGACAGGGATCAAAACGGGTGGGGCAGGGCACCGAGTGTCATGCGAGGAGCCGAGAGCATGTCCAGTGGAGAGACAGGTGTGAGAAGCCTTGAGGAAGGTCAGATCTGCAGTTTAGAAAGCTGTCCCTATGCGCTCTGTATGGGCATGCATTGGTGAGAGCAAGGCTGGGGACGGGGAGACCTGTCAGAGAACCATAGGAGCCAGCGAAGGGATGGGGCTCAGTAGGTTTTACTGCAATGTTCTTTGGATCTAACATGGTCTCCTCAGATGGTAGTTGATGCCCACTGCCTTCATTTGCAGAGAATACTAGTTAGTATTTCTTACAAACAAAGCGTGTGTCAAGCAATGGTCTAAGTCCTTTGCCTTAATGACTTCATTTATTATTCTCAGGGATTATAATCCCATTTTACAGATAAGAAAATTGAGGACCATTGAGATTACATGGTCTGTCTAAAGTCAGAGAACTAATGAGGGTAGGGTCAGTAATACACAGAGACTGGCTTTAGAGACCATACTTTTAACTACTACCTCACATTGTTTTTGTTGTTGTTTTGTTTTTTGTTTTTGGTACTAGGATGAACCTGGGGACATTCTACCTCCAAGATACACCCCCCAGCCCTTTTTATATTTTATTTTGAAATAATGTCTCCTGAAATTGCTGAGGGTGGCCTCTAACCTGGATCCCCCTGCCTCAGCATCCCAAGTACTGGGATTACAGGTGTACGCCACCTTGCCTGGCTCCTTACCTTGTTTTTATTGTTTTTTCTTTTTTTTTTTTTTTTTTGCAGTACCGGGGATTGAACCCAGGGGCATTTTACCTCCGAGATACACCCCCAGCCCTATTTTTTATACTTTATTTTGAAACCGGGTCTCACGAAGTTGCAGAGGGCCTCACTAAGTAGTTGAGGCTGGTCGCGAACCCAGATCCTCCGGTCTCAGCCTCCCAAGTACTGGGATTACAAGCGTGCGCCAATTCTATGCATCTTCCATATAACTACTGAATCCATGAAGCCTTGTGGAAATCTTTCTTGACTATTTCTTGGAAGTGCAGCCTATTCCAGAGGAATCCTTAGGTTCTGTAACAGATGCCACCGGATTGACTAAACATGGCTCTGATCCTACCCCACCCCACTTGACTTCCCTTATCATCAAGTGTGTACTGAATGCCCTCCGCATGCTGAACTGGAGACAAGAGGTAAATAGGAAGTCATTTCTGTTTTAAAGGGCTCACGGTCTAGACTGTCAGATGCATAGAAAGAGACCAGCTACCACTGTGGCAAGGCATGAGAAACAATTCTGGAATCCTTGGTATTAGAAAGCTGTATCCAGAGGAATGGTGTTGGGGGTAGGTTAAGAAAGGAAAAGTCTTTTCTAAAGGAATTTCTGTCACATGCTCCCGAAGATAGCATCACAGGGAGATGAAGCAGAAGGGTACAATCCTGATGGAACTTATCCCAGGGAAGATATGGCTACTGTGTGGAGATGAAATATATGGAAATGTCTAAGAATATAGTTACACGCCACAGGAGAGACAGGACTGAATTCACTCATTCAGTGATGACCTGCTGTGTACCAGGTCGTGTACTAAGTGGTAGGTAAGTATCAAATTGAACCGTGCTTCAGTGACTCACACCCACACCCTTCACCTGCGGTGGCGATGCCTCTTGTCATTAAGTATAGGCGAACTCCTCATCTGCTTCTAATCCTTAGCACCTGCTTAGAAGACAGAAACCTTTGAACAGACTCGGGTTTCATTTTTATCCCCAGTCAGCTAGCGAGCCTTCTTAGTACTCAATTCGGCATGAAATATCATAAGGAAAAACTCTCCTGTCATGGTGCCTCATTCCTCATGTCTGAACAGTATTGAGAAACAGTGCACACAAGCAAATCAATACCCTCCTCTTCTGAAATATAATCACCATAACATTCATGTGGACCATGAGAGTCCATTGTTATAAGTTTTATTTAGAATCTTCTATCATTACCATGGTCACGCACGCACACAACACTACTTGAGGATTTACTTTCTGGGAATCTTATATTCCCATCGACCAGAGAATTCTCCCTCCTCTCTGTTATAAGCTGAGGGAAGAAAAACCAAGGCAGATAGACGCCAAACGGAAATAGACACAACCAAACAGCACACACTTGACAAACACAAACAGATAAGAGTAAACAGTGGCTTTGTATGGAAGCCGAGAGAGGAATGCATCCCATCACACTTTATAGAATAGAACTTTGTTCCCTGGGACAGAAAGCCATCCATGGTCCCAGCCTCTTGAATTCTGGGGAGACTGGAAGTCCCTGAGGAAGCTTGTTGTGAGTGGAATGTGCCATTTTGGAAAGGTTAGCAGGGTTTCCGGGCCTTTGTTGGGAAGCTGTGAGAAAGAAGGCAGATAAGTGGGGAGGAGGCAGGGAGGGCTGTTGTTTCTCTCCCACCTGGAAACATGGCTCCTGATGAGGCAGGGGGCTGGAATTGTCACTACACAAAGTCCCTTCAGTCTGCAGGTCCTTGGAATTGGCATTTTAACATATACCTTTTGCATTGAAGACAGAGTTAATTGACCTCACCATTGTTCTGCTTTGGTGGGAAGGGATGATTAGGAATAACTGATTCACACATCCCCAGAGAGAAGGAGGTGCAGAGAAGAGCTTGCCTCAGCCAAATGTTCAGATGTCCACAAAGAAAAACATGCAGATATTTGGAAATATTTAAATAACCAGTGGACCTAGTCCAGTTTTAATCCTCCTGTAACAAATACCTTTTGTGCATAGCACACCATAATTGTATTTAATGTCAGGAGGACTTGGCCAGAGATGTGTGTGTGTGTGTTGTATGTATATGTATACATAATCAGAGTTTATGCTCGTGTGAATGTGTGTGTCAGTATGCATGTGTGTGTGTGTGTGTGTGTACATGAGGACGTGTGAATGAATGGATGTGTGGATGTGAATTTGCATGTGAAAGTGTGTGTGTTTATGTGAGTATAGGAGTTTCTATGTTTGTATTAGTATATGTGAGAGTGTGCCGATGTTGTGAGTTTGTGAATATGAGTGTAGGTGTGACAGTGTGCGTGTGCCAGTGTGTGTGGGAATGTATGCATGTATATGAGATAATGTGTAAGTGTATACAAGGAACTGTAGTGAAAATGCCAGTATGTGATGTGAGTGTAGGCGTGTGTGAGAACTTGTGTGTGTGCATGTGCAAACACATGTAAATATGTCTTAGGGCTCTTGGACAAAGGAACCTGGATTCCAGCTGGTGACATGGGCAGCATTTCCTGAAATTGCTTCTGACTCACAAGTACTCTAAGACCAGCAAAACTAATGCAAAACAATTCAACTATGCAGAAACTTGGGTTTGCTTTCTTTTGGTTAGTTTACATAAGGGAAGTTGTTACTGGAGAAGGAACATACCCAAACACAGTGGAGGCTCAGCCTCTGTCCTGACTTGAGGTGACCTTTTGCTTCCCTTCCTTGCGGGGCTGGATTCAGGCTGTGTTTGTCAGCTGCAGTCTTAACCAATTTTGCTCAGAGTTTCAGGTTACAAGTGATCTGCCTGACCTCATTGTGGGTTTCCTGCCATGGCATGAGCATCTAATGGAAACCACACCGGGCTGGAAGTCAGAGAAGTTCGTGTGATCTTGGGGAGGTCAATGAAGCTGTCAGAGCCTTAACCTGCTCCCTGGCCAACCTGGGATCAGTACCACGTGCCTTCCTGCCTCCGAGACTGATGGAGAAAGATGAGAGGGAGGGCAGGAGGACACTAACCCTCTTATTTGGTGCTTACCTTTTGATCCTAAGAAATGAAGTCCAGGGGCTTTGTAAGTCGGCCTCTATAGGCTCTGATGTCCAGTCTGAATTTCCTTGGATTTTCATGGCTTTTTGCACTATAGCCACCTACAAAGAGAAAGAAAAAGGCCGGGCATGGTGGTGCATGCCTGTCATCCCAGTACTTGGGAGACTGAGACAAGAGGGTTGCAGGTTCAAAGCCAGCCTCAGCAATTTAGTGGGACCTTGTTTCAAAATAAACAAAGAAGGGGACTAGGGGTACAGCTTGGAGGTAGAATGCCCTTAGATTCAATCCCCAGTACCAAAAAGAAAGGAGAGAGAGAGAGTGAGAGAAATAATTTTCTTTCTTTTATTGACTGTCCCCACTCACCAATTTAAAATAAACCTTTATGTTCCACTGCCTCTAAGTAAAATCTGATTTTACAAATCCTTGAACTTCTCTCCTTATACATTGGCTCCTACCTCAGCTTTCCACCCTTCTGCAGGGACTTTCTTGTCCTTCCTCTTGGACCACTTCCTCTTGGACCACTTCCACCCCCTTCCCGAGGAAGCAAGGTGCAGTGCCTCCCACAGGGACCGAGGACCAGAGGACAGTCCACCTCCTGTTGAAACCCCTCCTGCCTTTACCCATGGCTGCAGTGGTTTGTCCTGAGAAAGGAAAGTGAGGCCCGGATCCCAGTCAGATCTGGGCAGACAGAAATTCCACAGTGGATGCCAATTTAGATTTCCTTTCTCCAAAGGGTGCACGCTGTGGGCACAGATAATCTCTTTGGAAGTTTAGATCAAAGAAATAGAAGTCAAAGATAAAAGTTGTCCTCTCATGTCTGTAGTGCGGGCCAGCAGAATCCCACTGTCACATCCCTGATACTTTCTTTGTGTCTCAGCCATGTCCTTCCTGCCCTGGGAACCCTCAGTCTATGCAGCGACCATACATGGAGCCCTTCTCTGCCAGCCAGTGGGTTCAACACTGAAAGATACGACAGCAGATGAGACACTGGGGCTGCCCTCATGGCGTTTCAGCCCAACAGACAGGGAACACGTTAAACCCCTAACCACATTAAAATACAAAGGCTTTGAGTATAGAACACAGGGATTCCACCTTCAGGGAAACCGTCCTTGGTAAGATGCCTATGAACTGAAATTGGAAAGGATTGGAAAATAAGCTCTATGATGAATACCCATGGAAGGGTGCCTGGCATGGAAACTGCTCCCTAAATATTTATTGAAAGATTAACACAGGAGTCAATGAAGGGGAATAATTCATGGAGAATATTCCAGGCCAAGAGAATTTCATGTCTGATAATCATGTGGCTTGCACCAGAAGTCCTCCATGGCTGCATTTGAGAGATTGAGAGGAGAGCTTCTAGGAAGTGAAGCTGGAGAAGGAAGCAGAGATCAGATTGCAGTGGCCCTCGAATCTTGTTAAGGAGTTTGTGTTTATTCTAGGGCCATGAGGACCCAACCAAAGGCTGTAATGTTCAGAGAGGTGCCATGCACATTAAATCGGTCTTCCTCAAACACTGGTGTGCAATGGAATCACTTGGGCATCTTGTTAAAAAGGCAGATTGCAATTCAGTGGGTGGAGCCTGGGATTCTGCACCAGTTACAGGGGCCAAAGCTAATGGTTCCAGGGACCACACCGTGGGCAGCAAAGGCACAAAATGTTGCCTAAGTGTTGACTTTCTGCTCCCATAACAACCCGTGTCCCTTCATGGTGAGGCATCTGTGAAGTTCTGTTGTTTATTTTGGTGGATAGGATAATTAATTTTCAGAACATGAATGGATCTTAAGTCTAAGGTACTTTAACTAAAAAAAAAAAAAAATGACACATCCGCCTATGGTGCCCCAGCTTATTAGTGGCAGTAGAGGGGCTGGACCCAATATTTCCCTGAATATCAGATCAGGAGTCTTCCCATTGTACCACTCTCTCCCTTTTTCACATGGCCTTTCCCTTACTGTGTCCCATCAGGATATGGGTGGAGGCCGGCGGTGCCTAGAAACAGGCATTCGGCCCATACCATAGAGGATTCTGGATACTGTCCGAGCCCTGGAGGATTAACTGCAGTGCTCTGTGGCCTTGGAACAAGGCCAGCCCAGAAACTTTCCCAAGCCCAGATTAGCCACAGCCTGAGATGTGTGCATGTTAACTGTATTGTGGTCTCTCTCTTTTCTGGATTTTAATGAGTTCTGGTACTTCGCCCATCAGGTGATGTCCTCTTGGTTTCCAAGGTGAGTAACAGTGCTTTTTGCCACCAGGGTTGGTCCTTGGAAATCATAGTAAAGGATATAGAAAATCCCACCACTAAAATTGCAGGTAAAATTATTCCTTTTTTGCTTATCATTATTGCCCACAATTTTACCATTAGTCATTCATTCTTTGGGTTAAGCATTGACTATCTTCTATCCCTTTCTAAATAAAATCCAAGAGGGTAAGCTATTAAGTCACTAACATCCATCAGCTCCTCCCCAGACTAGGGACAGTGTCTTGGCTACAGTAGGCCCACAAGGTAGGGATGAGGAATAGTGAGAAGCAGAGAAACAGGAGGCAGAAGGCACCACAGACAAAACCTGCTCACTCCACCATTTTGCCCAAGGTCAACTGTAATCTTGACCTCCATATGCTTCCTATTTTAGATGGCTCCTAATCAAAGTTGGTGGTGATGTAAGGAACTGGAGTGAAACCAGGCTTTCGATTCAGGGTGGAGTTTACAGTAAAGATGTGAGTAATACCTGAGGCTTGCAAGTGCCTCTGCATCCCACAGAGTATGAATCCCCTAAAAACCATGTGTGCTCTTCTAGGGTAGAACAGAGATGAGCTTAAGGTCAAGGACAAAAGGTGTAGGATTGTTGAACAGAAATGAATACTGTACTTTGGTGAA
Organism: Glis glis; assembly: GCA_004027185.1. Classification (NCBI taxonomy): domain Eukaryota; kingdom Metazoa; phylum Chordata; class Mammalia; order Rodentia; family Gliridae; genus Glis; species Glis glis. The sequence goes on from PVJS01002752.1 coordinate 48,653, forward strand.
ATAATACCCATCCCAGTCTTTTGAAATGGTGCCCTTTTGCTTTCAAAGAACTGCCACACATCTGTCTTAACTTTATCCTATTGGAAGGGAAGACATATTGTACCTATGGCACAAAGGTCATAGAGAGACTGGTTTAAAAATACACATTTCTGAGCTCCACATTAGAGATTCTTTTGTAGTGGATTTGGTGTGTGGCCTTGAATCTGAATGTTTAAAATTAGGTAAAAACGGGTGGACCAACATTTGAGAAATACTAATTCCTTAATAATAGAGTTCGTAGATTATTCTGGATTGTGATGATTGAGGGTGGAAACTGAGGTGTATTTATATTGGTGTCATTTTTAATGCCTAGCACAACGCTTTGCACATATTGTGTTCTTGACAAATGATGGCGAAAGTTTAATGGTCAGGGAATTATTCATAGAAGTGGCAGCTGACCAGGTATCTTTATAAGAGACAAGGTTTGGGGTGGAAGGTATTCTAGAAGGAAAAACTATCAAAAGCAAATACATACAAGAGTCTTTCCAGGGACTGGAGACAACTCCTATTGTTTGATGGGAGGATACAGTATGTATTGGAAAGTATTGGGAGATATGATTATAAAAATAAATTAAGATCATCTAGTGGATCTTGAATTTAGGGATTTGCACAGTTCAGAACCACTGAGGAAACACTGAATATACATGTCTGTGTGTGTTGGGGGTACAAGATGGGCAAATGCAATGTCAGACGGGATTTATTTCCACACTACTAAACCACCTTCTTAATGCCAGAACAAAGCAATTTGGGAGGCTTTTGTGCAAACTCAACACAACTCCTAAAGCCTTGACACTTCCTAGGTTGTAATCTGCAGCCATCCCCTGGGGAAATCTCTAATCCTTCTTCAATTACCACCTGAAGAGTACTGGGTCTTAAATCTTTTCTCCCCAGCCCATCCTCTTTGGAGTTCATGATTCCAGGTGCTGCCTGAGCCTTCCCCTGAGATGCACTATAAGCTCCTCAACTCTAACATGCTCCGATGTAGATCCTCTTTTCCCCCACCCTCTTTTTGCATTTCCAAGCCTAGTGTATGGCATTTGCCTTCTCTCTGAAAGCAGAGACTGGAAGTCATTTTGGACTCATCTTTCACCTTCATTCATCTAAACAAAGAGCCCTGGGTGTTCCATTGATCAGATTACACTCCCTTTCCCATCCTTGGGAATTTGCCATAGAAATACTTTTTGTTTTTCTTTTTTAATATTTCCATGTACATGATTTGTCCCAATTCTGCCAGCTATGAGCATGTCCATCCAAAGAGGTGGTGGGGAAGGAATTTTTATAATGGGAAAATGGAGGAAAGAGATTCGGTTTTTATGATTTGACTACCAAAATAAGATTTCTCAGTTCTTAATAATCTCAGTTTTCAAAGTAGGACTTTATTGAGAGGATTTTTTCCTAAACACCTTAGAATACCAGTAACATATAAAGAGCCAGTCCTGTTGGGCTAAATATTGATTTTTTTCAGATTTATTGAGGTATATTTAACAAAAATTATACATATTAAGGCATACAACTTGGTCCTTGGCTTATGTGATAGAAAGGAATTTCAGCACAGGCCAGTCAGAGACATAGAGACTTATTTCAAAAAGTAAGAAATACACATTCAAGGGAGAATACGGGCCATCTCTAGAGAGAGACGCATTTTGGGGGTTCTCTGCTATTCTTTTATAGGAGACTTTTGTGAAGGGTGGATAGGAGGCGGTACATGAGGATGACATCAATCCAGTAGTCACAGATGATTTAGCGTGTTTTATCATCAACAGGATCCTGATGGGGTCTTTACTATCTTCTCTATTGGTCTCTTTTTGTTTAAACTATTCAAGGACAGCAAACAGTGCACAAGGAAATTGTTCTTCTGTTTAAGCCATTTACAGGCGGGACGGCTGACAGTGCCCAAAGAGACTGATCTTTTGTGTGACCTCTGTCTTCTGATCAACAGATATCTCTTCTGCTTAACTATTTCTAGGTTGGATAATTAACAGTTCAAGGTGTTTCATGAGTGAATTCCCAGTATTTTGTCCAGCCACCTTTCTGGATCTTTGGTGTAGTCTCTGTTGTTTGATCAATAGATACCCCTTTAAGGATAGTCAACAGTGCTCAGGATAGTTAGTAAAGTCTTAGACATTCCTCAGACATTTGAGACTAACGGGCTTGGCCAAGGAGTAAGGGTGTTGGGTAATTTTGCAAAAGGCTTCCATATTAAAGCTACATTTTTCTTGTTCTCCCTTTATGTCTCCTTTCTACCCATTTCCTTTATTTCTTCCATCCTACCTCAAGAGCACTGAAGAGGTACCCCCCCCCCTTAGCAAATTTCAAGTTCATAGAACAGTATTATTAACCCTAGTAGCCGTGATGAGAATTTAGTCTCCAGAACTTCTCCATTTTGCATAGCTGAGACTCCCTACCCCATGACCAACATCTCCCCATTTCCGCCTCCCTCTGGGCCCTAGCAATCAGTGTTCTACTCTCTGCCTCTATGAGTCTGACTATTTGAGATTCTACATATGAGTGTGATAATGCAGTATGTTCTATGTCTGGCTTATTTCACTTAGCATAATGAAATAAGGTGTTTCCTTATGAAATAAGGTGCTTCATTATTTCCTCCCTCCTCCACTTCCTCCTCTTCCTTCTTTTTTCCCTGTGGTACTGGGGATTGAACCCAGGGGCACTATATCTCTGAGCTATTGTCCCAGCCCTAATTTATTTTCAAACAGTCTCACTAAATTGCTGAGGGCTTTGCTAAGTTGCTAAGGCTGGCTGTAAACCTTTGATCCTCCTGTCTCAGCCTCCCAAATACTGGGATTACAGGCATGAACCACTGAATTCAGCTGGTTTCCTTCTTTTTAATGATGAATAAAATTCCACTTCTGGACATATATCCAAAGGAAAAGAGATGAGGGACTTGAAGGATACCTTGCACTCCCACGTTCATAGAAATACTATTCATAATAACCAAAATATGGAAACAACCTAACTCTCTGTCAATAGGTGATTAGATAAGGAAAATGTGGTATATCTAAAAATACTGAATTTACTATAAGTCAAGTCCAGAGAGGTCTCAGGATTCACCTCCTAAAGGAACACACTAACCCCACGAGAGGGAAGAAGGCCCAGGCCTGAGGTCCAGTAAGGAGCAAGGTAGGGAAGAGGGCCTGAGACCCAGATGTGCTGCTGTGTCCTGCCTGGCTCTGCAGAGGGAGATGGACAAGGCATCGATGGCTGCTCCCAGGCCCCATTCAGAGCCCCAGGAGGAGGTGGCTATCCTAGATGGCCTGTGCCAGCATGGGGATCTATTGCAGCGTGACTCCCGAGCTTCCCTCATTCCTGTGGGACATGGAGTGATCCAGAAATCCCTGCATGCCATGGACTATGATTTGAATATGGTTTGTCCCCACCAAAAGTCTCACTGAGGCTTAGATCCCAATGTAACAGTGTTGAGAGGTGGTGGGGCCTTTAAGGGGCACTTGGGGTCATGAGGGGCCCACCCTTGGGTGTGGACTAATGGTTTTTCAAGGGAATGGATGGGTTAGTTCTCACAGGTGTTCAGCCCTCTTGTTCCACACTCTTACATATGCTCTTCCCAGTGGTGCCATCCCTCGTATTATGATGGAGCAGGAGGCCTTTGCCAGAGGCAGCCCCCAGATCGTGAGCTTCCCTACCTCCAGAACTGTGAACCAAACAAACCTCTTTTCTTTTTTTTTTTGGTAGTACTGGGGATTGAACCCAGTATACTCATGAGTATATAAAACCGAGTATATAAAACTCAGAATACTGAGTTTTATACCTTAAATAGCAAATTGTATGGTGTATGAATTGCATCTCAATAAAAGCAGTTATTTTAAAGAATACTCTTAATTGGCAGTTTAAGTGTTTTCCCCATCTCTCCTGCTCAGATGGGTGGCGACTTGTGAGGAAGACGAGATCAAGAACATGTTGCAGGAGCTGGCCCTGCTCCTGTGCTGAACCAACTGGGTTTCACTTCCAATGCTGCCTCCACTGCTTACTCCTGCCTTTGAAACCGCTTGATTTACAATGAGAATATCGAGGAGGGCATTATTATTTACATTACACGTGTCCTAGTTATGAGGACTCTCAGGAGAAATTTGTCTTGGCTTTAGACTTAGCAATCATTGTTCATTGTTGTTCTCCTGAACAACCGGTTTACTTTTATCTTCTAGGCATTGCGCTGTATGGAAAGGAGTCTTCCCTGTTGGTGTTGACTGCTAGAAAGCTAAGGGCCAAATCTGTGATCCCTCCTGTGTCATTTCCTTGTCATTACACACACACACACACACACACACACATACACACCATACACACCATACACACTCATGTAATGCGTTGATCTCATTCCTGGATCCATTTTGTCCCTATCCTACTCTTGTTTTCATTTTGTCTTCTACTTCTAATTAAAAAAAAAAAAGCCTGATGTATTTTCTGTATGTTTACATAAAAATTCTCCCTCCCCTCCTTTGGAATGAGTAGGAGAAAAACCAGACCTCCAGCACACCTCTGGACCGCCCTTCCCCCTTTGCTCAGGTCTTCCTGTATCAGATTTGGCTGGTTGTCAGGAGGGTTTCCTGTTGTCAGATTGCTTTCCTGGACTCTTGTCTCGTGTGTCTATACATTCATTCTCTAAGTTCTGCTGAAAAAGAGCTTTGAAAAGTCATCACTGTCTAAAAACCCTAATGTGACTCCCCTTGCTTTTAAAATGGAGGCTATGTTTCTTTGGCAGGTACATGTGCCTTGCTAGCACCTGACCTTGGTCTTTCTCCTCTGTCAACGCCAGCAAGCCCTTTCTATTCCCCACACTTTCTCTTGGCTTTTATGCACAGTTCTTCTCTGCCTTGTTCTCTCTGAGGAAATCTCACTTGTTCAGATGCCTCCAGCTCTGAGGACCCCGTCGGATTCTGTGCTCCCACAACCCTGAGGAGTTGTCTCTGCTTTATGATGACTGGTTGGGCCTGTCACCCCATCGCTGGTGACTCCTTGAGGCAGGAAGCTTACTCCAGATTCTTTGTGTCACTAGTCCGTAGCAGTGAGTTTGGTTTATACTAATGGTTGTGGAATTAATTTAAATATGCCAGCATTGACAGTTTATAAATAATATTACCTTGCCTGGTGCTGTGGCACATGCCTGTAATCCCAGTACTTGGGAAGCTGTGACAGGAGGATGGCAGATTCAAGGCCAATGCATTGTAACTTAGCGAGACCCTGTTTCAAAATAAAAAATAGGGCTAGTGTGTAGCTCAGAGGTAAAATACCCCTGAGTTCATGCCCCAGTATCACAATAAATAAATGCTACTTTTTCTTTCTTCTCTACTACCTCTACTACATTTAGAACATTACTATTAATTAATTCCATTGGGTGGGAAATGGAATGATAGTTATGTTAAAAAAATTTGCCCTTATCAGTTAGAAATGCACACTGAGATACTTATGGGCAACCTTGGACTTACTTTAAAATACTTCTCCTAAAACAAACAAACAAAAACAAATTAAGATATGAAGGGAAGGACAGAAAAAAGGTGACGTAACTGGCCAAGTGTTGAAACTTGGGTGATGACAGGTACCTATCATGCTGTTAGTACCTTCAATGTTCTGTATGTTTAAAATTTTTCATAATAAAGTTCTATATACAGGAATACTGGATAGCTAAGGGAATCTCTGAGCTGTTTACAAAGCTGGGTTAAGAGATAAAGCCGTCAGGAATAACATCCCAAACTGCCCACAGATGGAAGGCACAGATGCTACCCAGTGCTCACAGCAGCCACACCAGCCAGGGCGAACAGTGGATACCAACCACCTCAACACCTGCTACTATGGCTGTGTCCAGAAACCAGGCATAGTGGTCCCTCTGACCTCCTGTAACTGCAGTAGATTTGGTATAGATTTGGTGCAGTCTCTCTTCTTTGCAGGAGTGGGGCAGGAGCATCCGGCTGCACAGACCTGGGTCACCACACTCTAGCTCTGTGCCCTGGGCTGCGAATGCAATGCCTGCAGGTGGGAGGTGGGCTCTGCCTCATCCTGTGAGGGATTCCTTTGACTTAGGAAGGGGATTCAGATCGCATTTTAAAAGAAAGCTAAATATCTACTGCAAGGAAAAAAATGGTTCTTCCAGCTCTTTGAAGTATATTAAAAATTTTATTAGGTTTTCACTGTGGTTTATAGCCTTTTATGCTTGTGCAGTTCTTTGCAGTTTTCAAACGTGTTCACATACATTCTCATCTAATTTTAATACTTTTGTTTACAAGGTGTTCTCACGTGTATCCCTTACAACAATTTTATGAGTCAGAATCATCTTTATATCACAGGTGAGAAAATTATGGAAAAGAGAAGGAAAGTGACTCACCCAAGTTCCCAGAACCTCAGACTTTAAACCTAGAGACTCCTGCTCTGAGACGGCTTGTACCATCCATGGTGATGCCACCGAACTCTTAGCAATGACCTTCAGTCAGTTTCAGCATTTGTTCTTCATTGCAATCCAAAACTTCCTCGATTTTTGTCCACCTTTGGTAACTTTTCTGAATAGCCTTTCTCAGTCTTTTTACAACTGCCCTAGACAGACACAGGGCACCAGAAACCTATATGCAGTTAGTTTAGAGCTACAACCGTGTGTCCGAGGGCTCTCAGGCAACAGAGATTACCCAGTTCAAGTTAATTGTGGATGAAGTGGTGGCTCCAAGAGAAGGGCTGTGAGTTCATTTTCAAAGAATCTGAAGTATGAAATAGGTTTAAAGGCAATTTAGCCTGGGAAGTAAGTTGGTGATGCAGCCTACTGTTGAATCCCAAATGTAAAAAAAGAAGTCCAAATGAGATGGCCTGGGACTCCCCAAGAAGTGTTTATACAAGGGCACCTAGAAAAGGGGTGCAGATCTGCAAAGTGTCAGGGAGGAGCTGCTGCCCTGGATGCAAATAACTGGCCTCAGCACATTCCAAGGGTGAAAGTGAGAAAAAAAAAAAAAGGTGTGACGATATTTCAAAAGAAGGCACAGGCCCAGCAAGCTCTCCCCTGCTGCTTAATACAGGAAATATCTCCCAAACATCTCTGCTAATCCTCCACCAATACAATGAGAAATGAGCGCCTCTGGCAGCCAAGCAGTTATTAAGCCAGGACAAAAAATATTCCCGCCCATAGCAACAGAGCCAAAGATAACAGCAGGGAATAGCCAAGCTGTGGAGAAATGGCAGATACAAAACATTCAATCCCGGGACCCCTGACTCCCCCAGCAACTGGTGTGTGAGAAAAGGAAAGGGCCTCATTTTAACCCAAGAAGCTCAGCACTGTGTTGTAAACTTTAAGACTTGGTGTCCAGCCCCTGGTTCAAGCTGAATTTGACTTCATGAACTGGAAATGGCAGGCAGGACTAAGACTGGGCAGCATTCGAGGCTTCCTGATTTGGTGACTGGCCTGTTGATGAAGCATACACAGGAGACAGATGAATTCCCTCTGCACCCCCCATTTGCAATACAGAGAGATGTGTGAACACTGTGCATGGGTAGACTTCACATACAGAGGGAGATTTGTTTCACAGTAAATACTCCTCCAAAATGCTCTTTTTCTTAATACAGAGCTCACTCTCCCAATCTTTTTTCCAAGTTCTCTGTTCATGCTAGGAGGGAACCCTTCCTATGTAGACAAAGCCTCACCAATACTTTATAGCTACTGAATGATCGTGTACACCAAGGGGAGCGGTTCCATTCACGATTTAATAAACGTGTGGGTTCCTGCCTTGGGCTTTTGTAGGCTGTAGCAGCAGCCAGTGAGGCATAGAGCCAGAGCCCAGACACAGAGGAAAGATGCACTCGAAAAAAATTCTCTACAATCTTTTGTTATTTTTAAAATACTTGTTTTATGCAACAAATTTATTAGCAAGTCACAGAATTTTACCACTGAAAGTAATTTAGAGATGATACAACAAGCTTATTTTTACAGAAAGGAAATTGAAGCTGAGAGTATTTGAGATGGGTCTGGCCCTGTTCTCCTGCCTTCTGTCAGTGCACCCTCCTCTCATATTATCATACCTACACCCCGCCCTGATCTGGGAAACCCGTACACCAGACTTTGTATTTTAGGATTCCTTTTTAGAAGAAAATAAATTCCCTAACTTGGCAAGTGGTCCCAATTTTTTCCAGTGTTTTTATTGGTGCATTGTAATCATACATCATTATGAAGTTTAGAGTGAGAGGCATACATGCACACAGCACTTGGTTTCCTTAATTCATCCTTGCAAGGTTTACACACACACACACACACACACACACACACACACACACACACACTATCTATACCTCTTTCATATATAATATATATATATATATATTACATATATATATGTAATTTTTTTTCTGTTGTACTGGGGATTGAACCCAGGGGCATTCTACCTCTGAGCTGCATCCCCAGCTCTATTTTTATTTTTTATTTTGAAACAGGGTCTCGCTAAGTTACCACACACCGGCCTGGTACCTGTGATGCTCCTGTCAGCCTCCCAAATACTGGGATTACAGGCATGGGCCACTGTGCATGACTGATTTTTATAATTTTAATTAAAAAAATTAAGCCACCCTAATTCTAGATGCAAGTGAAATGTCTCCTGGCCACACTAATGCCAAATCTACCCACTCCTGCACTGTGTCAGCATGCTCACCTCCCATTACCCCTCTATTCCTTCCCCTCAGAGAGGAATTGTCCACATGATGATAAGTCCATAGATTGAAAAGTACAAAGTAATATCAATTGTTGAGCAACTGATATGTCATAAACGACTCCCCTCAAACAACCTGACTCTATCCCCCCCTACTCTTCAAATGGAGACTGAACCCATCCGCTTTGGCACGATGTGCAGGTCTTCTCTGTACGCAATGAAGGATGTAGCCTCTCAACCTTTATGCATCCTCTTGGGGCCTCAATTTCCTCATCTGCAAAAGAGGAGTCAAATAGTATTCACTTCAAAGATAATGAAGGATAAATGAAGATTTAATGAGATGATTCATTAAAGAGTTTTAGAAGTAAACATGCTGGCTATCATTCCTTTGACTGTTGAACTAAAAAAAAATTAGGAAAAAATTGGGGATACTAAATTTCTGCCAATGGATCCTGGTCCGTTCTTATCTTCACATTGGCTTATCTCCAGATTTCAAAGTGTTAGGGACAATTTTACAAACTTTTAATCAGTAGCTTTCCCTCAAACTCCAGTGTCAGTCTCGTGTGCATAGGAAGGGGCAGGGCAGGTATGTGGACACTATTTCTTTCCCTTAATTAAGTAATGTGTAGAGAAATATCTTGATCCTTAGGTCCAAGTTTAGACAAGACCTCCATTAATATTTTCAAAAGGAAAGCGTGCATATAGACACACACACACACACACACACACACACACACACACACACAGAAGTAATTGAGCAAAATCAGCTCAAGTTATTTGGATTACAGTCACCAATGATTGGTTGCTACAGCTTAGAAAGTACCCCTTCCTTACCTCTTGTTCTTGATATGTATGACCTGGGTAAATGAAAGTCATTTACAATCCACAGCAGGGTTGGGACGGCCCAGCTGCTGGGTAGGATAAGTAAGCATCGATCCCAGTGGGCACCTTCTCCACAGACCTTTCTCCAGCTGGGGGCTGTGGTCCATCTCCTCTGGTCCTGGCTGGCGGGGCCTACCTTACTCTGGTCCTTCAGGTGAGTGGGACACATCGTGCCTGTGCCTGGGCTTTGAGCGAGCCTCAAGCTTTACCTTTCTCCTGCAGTTTTCCATGGTTCCAGATTCTACCTCTGCTTTTGGTCCTTTCCTCTCTGTCTGGTTTATTTCTGTGTGGTTTTTGTTTGGCTGAAGCGCGTACACAGGCCAGAGATTAATGCTGGTTCTACTCTTCTCTAAAGTCCCTACTCTTCATCCATCATCCTAACGTGGCAGTTGGGTCTGGCCTCTATGACAGCCACATCTTTCTCTAGGGTCTGCCTGCCTTACATCACCTCCTTTCAAACCTTGAGCTTCCTTTAGGACCACCCTTTGGGTTCTTGGTCCTGTGACCTAATTTGTTGGGAGCTAATTTGAGGGGAGCTGATTTGCTGAACAGAAATGATTGACAGCTCCTTTGTGGAATCACTGGTCAAGTCTCTCTTCCTTCAGTTTTCTAGCACTACCCCCTTCCTCAAATTCCCTTTGTTGACTCACTCCTCTGGAGGCTGTAAGGATCTTCCGGAATTCTGACATCAGTTTTACAGAATCAAACATATTGTGTATACACTATTTTCCATGTATACTAGATGGAGAAAGATGCCATTTCCAACTAAAGAATCACATACCTTGTGGCTTGTGAAATGCTTGGTTAAACAAGAGAGGTGACTTATTTGCTTCTTTTATGGTTTCTGAGGCAATGAATAGGAAATGTCATTGTTTTAGACAATCCCAATCAATTTTTTGCTTCTGGCTGTAACCAGTTTGCTGAAAGAGCAATAGTCAAGGCTCCCAATATTATTCATGTCATGGCATATATAGAAAGTCATAATTGTATTACAGTCAAAGACACACATGCAGGTATGTTAACCCCAGGGTTCTGCCTTCCCCAGACCCCACACATTCACTCTGAGAGCTGAGAGAATTACTGTTTCAGCACATCCTCGATAGGCCCTGCTCAGGCCCAAGGGTAGGGAAGCATTGTCTGAGGTTCCCAGAGGAAGCAACTTAATTTTATGTTTATATCACTGCTCTTTAAACTTTCTTTAGCCAATCTCCTTTCTCCAAGTCTGCAAAATATCTCAGCAGTACCCTTTGCTTTCCCAGATACTTTCAGGCATACCCTCGGTTTCCATCTGATTGAAATCGAAGTGTAATCTTCCAGTCATTCCAGAGCTTCTCCCAATCCCGACCTGGTTCAGAAGCCTGGCTCAGCAGGACAGGGGGCTGGGCTATCTTTCTCTCCTTGTCTGCCTTTCCCTGCCCTCTTACCCCCACCACTGCTGGCTTCCTGAGATGAGGTTAAGGTAGTGTGTAGAGCTTACTTGGCTGTTGTCATTGATACTTGGTGCTTGTGTATAGCAGACATTCCGATGCCATCTCTTCCTCTCCTGGGGCAGTAGTGCACCTCATCCAGCCATTCTCATTGAAATCAAGCCTTGTGTGCACATCCTTCAACCACAGAGAGCACTTAGTCATGTCGCCTCACTACTGGTGGACATGCAAGTCAGTCCCCAGCCTTCCCATCTTCTGCCACTCCATCACAGATGGCCCGGTGCCTCTTGGATCTGGGGACAGAGGATGAACTCTTCCAAGATTACTGTAGGCCCCTGGGTAGTGCTGGAGCTGTGTGTTTCTCATTTTCAGAACCTCTCAGCTGACCCACAGCCAATCTCAGGATGAAGAGGAGAAATTGGGAATATATGAAGGCTGGTTGCTCACAAGACTCAGGGTTATTTTGTTTCTTTAATTTTTAAAAGGATTAAAACAAAGCTTTTATTTTTTTGACTATCAGCAGTACTTAGTGGCAGGCCACAATTAATATTCACTGAAGTCCGTCACTGAAGAAACTATATTGCTGCTTCTGATGTCACTACCCAAGTCTGTTTGGAATCCAGTGTATCTCTTTGTGTTGCTTTAGCACTACCATGGTGCAGCTACTATCTCCTCACATACAACCTTTTTCAGAGTCCATCCTGGGCCTTTCACTATTATTTGTGCCCTGGATGCTGCAGCCTGTCTTATAACACATCATCAGAGTCCCTCAAGACTCTCAAATGATTACATTTCAAATGAGAGAATTTTAGTGCCTTCCAGGAAAATGTCGATGTTTTTCTTAGACATACCTAGTAAATCCCATGCAATATGTTGAATGATCTGCATGAAGATGTTTGGGCAGTACATTTCCTCAGAGGGCAGGCTGCCACATTCCTTACCTATGAGCAAAGCTTTCAAGGTGGCATGGAGAGGCAATGCCCAGCCTTCTGTCTCCTGATGCCAAGTTTTCTCCCATTGGTACTCTGTTCACAGCTGCTGGGAGCATGTGGAATGGGTGCCCACTGTCACCAAGACAGAACCAGTGCCAATATGCAGAACATGGAAGGAATGACACTTTCAACCTTTCTCTGGAGCTCCTGCCATGGAACCATCTTGAAGATGTTACAAAACTAACAGCCTAGTATATAAAAAGGTGGGAAAAATCTAAAACAAAAATAATAAAACAACCTCCCCCAATTTATAGATGGAAAACCCATCTAGCCCTGTCACCAAAATTGGGAGCAAATTCCCTCACTAAACTTTGTGCTGTGAGTGATGTCAGAGTGGAATGTTCTACTAGAGGCCATTAAAAGCATTTAGAATGTCGTCAAAATGGAATCATTTAGTACGTAACCTCTTTCAGTCACTATAATGTATTCAAGCTTTATTTGAATTGCTGTGTATTAAGGTAGTTTGTTACTTCTTATTTCTGGGTAATATTCCATGGTATGGATATATCACAGTTTGCTTTTCTACTCACATGTTGAAAGACGTTAGGGTTAATTGCAGTTTTTGACAATTCTGAATAGAGCTACTATAAACATTATTGTACAGGTTTTATGTTCCACAGCTTTTCTTTTTTCTAGGAAAATATTTCTCAGTCTTAGCAGCACTGATATTTTGGGCTGAATAGTTCTTTTCCAGGAGGGGTGTTATCATGTGCATGGGTCTCTACCTGCATCTCTGGTCTCTACCCACTACATGCTGGTAGCATCCTCTCACATTTGTGACAAAGAAAAATGTGTCCAGATATAGCCATGGGGGACAAAATTACCTTCAGCTGAGAGCCACTGCTCTATGAAAATACCCAGGAGTGGAACTGCTGAATCATATGATAAGTATATGTTTAATTTTATAGGAAATTACCAAACTATCTTCGGAGTGTCTGCACCATTTTGAATTCCCATCAGCAGTGGATTTTCCAGTTGTTCCCCATCCTCTTCAACACATGATATTGCTCCAGAGCAACTTCCTCTGGACCCTCAGAATGGAGGAGGAGGAAGAGGTTCATTGCTTCTTGGCTACCATGACTTTATCGCTATAATTCAGAACTTGATTGTGTTCTACCCTCTCCACTCCCCACACACATTAGACCACCCTTTGAGGGGTCACCAATCCCCAGAAAGGATCACCAATCCCCTTGAGGTTGGAGGGCCAGGATGTGTGGATCAATTGCTTATCAGGTTCCCTGGGCCATACATGGATACCTGGCATAAGTCCTTTAGAACCAGGGGGAAATGCCTCATGTCCTTGGATCTCCCAGAGCCTGCTGGTGGAAAAAGATTGGTTATTAGACCAGGGTCTAGGATTCCAGGTGGCAACAGCATCTGCTTGATCTTGTCTGAATATTCCAGTTGTTTCATCAGTTCTTTTGTGGACTGACTGCTTGGGGTACCCATGAATGGAAGTGAGGATCTCCTGGACATTAATGTCTCTTTTTCCATGAGCTTGTGAGCTATTCTCAATACCCATGCTCTCAATAAGATTGGCCAGGACAAAAGGCAACTTGGAGCTATCTGCCTTACCAGGTGAGCACCTGACCCTTCAGGTCCAGGGTCTTAACCTATGGGGTCTTAACCATGGAACACTCTTCATTTAGGGGGATGAGCTTAGGGAATATGGGACTATAGAGCCCAGTATCAGGATCATGAGGATTCTCCTTGCTCAGGAAGGGCTTTTGAAGGCTCCTTTTCTCCCATTCAGTCTGAATGTATCACTCTTGACTATTTCTTCCAGGAGCAACAAGAGATGAGGGAAGACCAGGGGCTGGGGCCATTAAGGCACCTTCTTCATGTTGTAAGGGCTCAGACCCTGGCCCATCTTAGACGTCTTTCAGTATGACATTATCTCTCATTTAGCCGCTTAAAGTCCTTGATCTTATTTGTATCTACTTATGAGTTTCATCTGGTTCAAAATATAAGCATTTTCTCAGTTTACTCTCATCTGGACATGTCACAGTTGTCATCTAGCTGCCTTTACCAGTCAGTTTTCTAGGATCTCCAGAAATCTCCACTTGCTCTGCATCCAGAGCTTCTGGCTTCAAAGAGGCTTATTAATTAGCTCTGGGACTTCAACGAGAGGTATTAAATTCCCTGAATGGTTTGAGTCCATTGCCTCAAAAGGAGGTGTTTGTTAGTTCTAGAGAAGAAGGCTTAGTTGTGCTTGGTTCTGTACATTATTTTACTTTAAAGGGGCTAAACTTGGCAGCTGGAAATGACAGCATCTTCTTCTCCTTCATTTTTATCCCTGGACCAATGGCTAAATTGAGAGCATTAGAAACCCCAGGCCCTCCTCCATAGGTTGTACTGGAATGACCTTCATTGTGATCTCTTTGGTGGTGCTGGATGCTCAGTTGAGTGGTTTGTATTCCTTCTTTGCAGAGAGAAGCGGTGTATCTTGGAGCAGCTGTAGAGGACTGATGCTTGAAGGGAGTGGACTTAGGGTTGTACTTGTCAGAAACTACCACTGTCCTGGAATTTCTTTCCCAGACAACAAAGATGGTGGTTCCAGCTCTAGTCCAGTGGAACAGAACTTGATATAACTGGGTGCTATGGTTCAGAGACTCAGACTTCTTCTTTTTCCCTGGGACCTCCTCAGTCATGATCTCAGCCTTCACTTTAGTAAGTGTTGCCCAGGTTGAAGGATAGGACTTTTCCCCTCTTCTTGACATTTCTTGTCTTTCTCAGTTGGCTGCAACTCAGATGGTGAACAGCAGCCATCTAGTCACTATTAACAACTGTAAAGAACCGTCAAATTTCAGGAGCCCTTCCTCCTCAATTTGATCAGCTGTTTCACTAGTTTGGCTGTGTTACTCTGCTTGAGATGGTCCACAGAGGGCAGAAGGTGCTAAAGGTTTGGTAGAATTTTCTGCAAATGGAAATGTTCATGAACATTGGATGCCTTATCTATGTCTTTTAGATTTCTGTAATCCATTCAGCTCTCTATGCCTTTTGGTTGGTGAATTCAATTCACTTACATTTCTTACATTTGATGTAATTATTGATATGTGAGAACTTATTATCGGTATTCTGTTAATTGTGTTCTGCCTTTTGTGCAGTTACTTTTCCCCTCTTTTGCTCTATTGCTATCTTCTTTTGTTAGTTGATGATTTTTGTAGTATTTATTTGTTTATTGTGGTACTGGGAATTGAACCCAGGGGCATTCAACCTCTGGGCTACATCCCCAGTTCTATTTTATTTTATTTATTATTTATTTATTTATTTATTTATTTATTATTAGTGCATTGCAATCATACATCTTGAAGGATTTCAGGGTGGTTGACGTATACATGCACTCATCGGTCAATTAGCCCTCCCCAATTCCCACCCACCCTGCCTCCCCTGTTTTCAGCATAGTAGTTGACTCTGATATCTTTGTGTATGTCCATCCTGTGCACCAATTTGTTACCCTCTCCTTCCTTCCCTTCTCCAGTTAGTTCACCTTCTTCACTCATCTGAGGTTTTCTCTCTTTGTCTGGAGTCCCTCCTGTGCAGGGTCGTGGTTCATCCTCCCATGACCTCAGCACTGGGGTACTCTGGGGCGGGGATGGGGGCTCGTCCACCCCACGTCCCCAGCACTGGGGTGAGGGGTTCTCCAGGGGCGGGGCCAAGGGCTCACCCACCCTGCGTCCCCAGCGCCGGGGGTCTCTGGGGACAGGGCTGAGGGCTCACCCGCCCCACATCTCCAGCACCAGGGGGGTCTCCAGGGCGGGGCCAAGAGCTTGCCTAACCTGTGTCGCCAGTGCAGAGGGGAGCGGTTCTCTGGGGGCGGGGCTGAGGGCTTGCCTTCATCTACCTATATTCTCAGTTCTGGGGTGTTCCAGGAGGGTGTTGGGCTGCTCATGGGGGGCCGTGGCTCGCTGCTTGTGTTCTCAGCATTGGGCTGCTCCTGTGTATGGCCACCTCTTTGTCTCTCCTCATCACACCCATTGCGGGAGCACAGGCTCATGGCCCACCCCTTGAAACCATTGTCATTGTAGGTGCAGGTCTAGATTGACTTGGGCTTCATCATGTTCCGGAGTTGATCAGTTTCAATGGTGGTCTATAGTTGCTGGTTTCACAAGGATCTGCTGTCTCTTTGCTGTTGGTCTCTGGAAGTTGCAGCGTAGGCGTGGTCCCACATAGATGGCTCCTTCACCTCCGCTCTCCACTTACCAGATGAAATGCGTGGAGTTCTGTTTAGCCCCCCGCTCTGTCCACTGCCTCGCACTCTGCTGCTCTTTGGCTGTCTTTGTCTTGTTGAGTTTTGGGTGTCCCACTTTTCTTGTTAAGAAGCACTCTTCCCACCAGCTGATTTCCAAGTTTCGGAGTGCTGGCGACACGCTGCCTCCCTTTATCTCACTCACCCGTGTTCTGTGGATCTGGTTCGACGTGGATTTCATCATAGTCTGATGTCGACTGCTTTAGATGGTGGACTATAATCGCTGGTTTCACAAGAATCAGCTGTTTCTTTGCTGGAGGATTCCCGGAGCCGCGTGGCTCAGCCAAGATGCTGCCTTTGTCTCTGCTCTCTGCTTACCAGGTGAAATGCTTTTAGCTCCCTACTGCCCTCCGCTCTTTCCACTGCCTCGCATTCCTCTGCACTTTGGTACTCGTTGTTTTGTTGAGTTTTGGCTGCCCTACTTTTCTTTACAAGATGCAGTCTTCCCGACAGCCGAGTTCCGACTCTCGGAGCGCCAGAGACACGCTGCCTCTCCCTATCCCGCCATCTTGATTCTCTCTGCAAATGCAATTTAATGCAAATGCTGACCACCTATTCTTCTGTGGTTGGGCGCATGCGAGAAGCAGGATAAAGAATGCACCTGAGCTTTCCTCAATCTGTCCTGAGGAAAGGATTCCATTTGTCTTCACTGATTCCTATTTATTTCCCCAGATTCTTCTCTCTTTTGCTACTACATAGGTAAAACCAACCTCACTGCTCTTCAAACAGATGAATTCTTCTATTTCGGTTTCCAGGTTGGAGGCACAAACCCCAGACCCACGCCCATAGCTGAGCCTCAAACTGAAGCTCAGTGGTCTTGGCAACCACGGTGAAGACGGCCTTGTTGGGGTTGCACACAGGGGCCGGAAGCAGGGGCATAAACCACCCCAAGGGCAAGCTCCGCAGCACCGAGCAGCAGGAAGTACTGCCCAGGGACCCGGCCAGGTCCGCGTGCTCAGGCGCCGCGGGGCAGTGC
>PVJS01002752.1:65962-81531 GCA_004027185.1 Glis glis
TCCTGCTCATGTGTCTGTGGGCCAAGGAGGACAGCTTGCTGGGCTCGGAGGCATCCTGTGCAGCTGGGCCCTTGGTGGGTAAGGTCACAGGAAGACTCCTGGACAGGCATCTCCAGTCCTCCTCAAAGGCTGGTGGGCCTCTGGCCTGCATGGGAGCAGGTGGGCCAGTCATCAAGGCCCGGGCTCCAACAGCCCTCACCTGGGGTCCGAGAGGGTCACGGCCTTATTTTTTATTTAGAAATAGGGTCTCGTTAAGTTTCTGAGAGCCTTGCTAAGTTGCTGGGGCTGGCTTCAAACATGCAATCCTCCTGTCTCAGCCTCCCTAGTACTTGGACTAGAGGCATGTGCCAACACTGGCTTCTCTTTATCTTTTGTGTATTTATTATTGATGCTTTATGAGACCTGCATAAAATATCTTATTATTATAACTATTTTAAGTTAACAATTTAACTTCAATTGTGTACAAATATTTACACTCTTGCTTCCATTTGTGAACACTTTGTATTCTTTCAAAGTTTACTTCTTTTTATATTATGTATCCATTAACAAATGTTTATTTTTTAACTTTTATATCAGGGTTAGAAGTAATTTATGCACCACCATTCCAGTGTTATATTAATCTGTATTCATCTGTGTAAATCCCTTTACCAGTGAAATTTATGTTTTCATTTGGTTTTGTGTTTCTGTTTAGTGTTTTGTGTATTTTGTATACATTTGAAAAACTCTCTTAAATATTTCTTATAAGTCAGGTCTAGTGGTGATACTTTCTCAGTTTTTGTTTGTCTGGGAAGTAACTTTATTAATTCTTTTTTTTTTTTTTGGCAGTACTGGGATTGAACCCAGGGACATTCTACCTCCAGGCTACACCCCAACCCTATTTTTTATTCTTTGTTTTGGAACAGGGTCTCACTAAGTTGTGGAGAGCCTCACTAAGTAGCTGAGGCTGGCTGCGAACCCAGATCCTCCGGTCTCAGCCTCCCAAGTACTGGGATTACAAGCGTGTGCCACCACACCCGGCCTTTATTAATTCTTTGCTTATTTTCTTTTTCCTGGAAGCCAGGCATGGTGGCACATGCCTATAATCCCAGTACTTGAGAGACCAAAACAGGAGGATCGCAGTTTGAAGGACAGCCTTTGCATCATTCAAGACTCTCAGTAACCTAGCAAGACCCTGTTTCAAAACAAAAAAATAAAAAAGGGCTGGGGGTGTAGCTCAGAGGTAGAATGCCCTTGGGGTCAATCCCTAGTACCACATGCACACAAAAATATGATATATTCTTTGTTGTTCTCTCTCTCTTTTGGTGCTGGGGATCAAATCCAGGCCTTTGCACATGCTAAGTATGTGCGCTATCTCTAAGCTATACCTCAGCCTGGTATAGTATTCTTGGTTGACAGTTATTTTCTTTACGTACTTTGAATATAGTATCCCACTTTTTTCTAGTCCACAAGGTTTCTGCTGAGAAATTCACCAATAGTATTATGGAATTTCCCTTATGTGTGGTGAGTCTCTTTTCTCTTGCTGCTTTCAAAATTCTCTTTGTCCTTTGATATTTTGATTATAATATTTCTCAGTGTAGTCTTCTTTTAGTTGACCTTTAAGCTTCATAAATCTGAATAGCCATTTCTGCCCTAGATTTGGGAGGTTTTTAGCCATTATTTCCTTAGATAACCTACCTGTCCCTTTCTCCCTCTCTGCCCCTTCTTGGGTTTCTATAATGTATATAGTGTTCTGCTTGGTGGTGTTTCAAATATGCCATAGGTTTTTTCACTATTTTTTTTCTTCTCAGAATAATTTCAAATGGTCTGTTATTGAATTCGTAGCTTCTTTCTCCTATCTGATTGAGTTGGCTGTTGAGATTATTCATTACATTTTTCATTTCACTTATGATATTCTTCAGCTCCAGAACTTCTATTTAGTTTTTTTTATGATTTCTTTCTTTTTGCTGAACTTTTCACTTTATGTATTTTTCTGACTTTACTTTGTTGAGTTGTATATTTGTATTTTTTTAAACTTGCTGAATTTCTTTCTTTCTTTTTTTTTCTGATCCTGGGAATTGAACCCAGGAGCATTCTACCTATGAGTTACTCCCCAGCCCTATTTTATTTCATTTTCTTATTTGGAATGAGGGTCTCACTAAGTTGCTGAAAGCCTTGCTAAGTTGCTGAGGCTGGCTTCAAAACTGTGATCCTCCTGTCTCAGACTCCCAAGTACTGGAATTATAATTGTGTGCCACTACACCCAGCACTGAATTTCTTTAAAACAATTACTTTGAATTTGTCAAGAAATTTTTGATTTCCTCTTCTCTGGGGTTGGTTACTAGAAATTTGTTGTATTCCTTGTGTTGTGTTGTGTTGTGTTTTTTTTTATTTTTTGTGCTTCTTGTAGGACTGAATAGATGTCTACACATTTGAAGGAGCAATCAGCTGGGCGTGGTGGCACATGCTTGTAATCCCAGTACTTGGGAGGCTGAGACTGGAGGACCCAGGTTTGCGGCCAGCCTCAGCTACTTAGTGAGGCCCTCTGCAACTTAGTGAGACCCTGTTTCAAAATAAAGAATAGAATAAAAAATAGGGCTGGGGGTGTACCCCAGAGGTAGAATGCCCCTGGATTCAATCCCCAATACCACAACAACAACAAAAAAAAAATGAAGGAGCAGTCGCCTTTTCCTGACTTTACTGAATGGTTCTGATGGGGAAGGGCATTCATCTATGTGTGGGAATGAGAATACTTAGTTGGGTGGGGTATGGCAGCTCTGTCTCTGAAGAGGGTACAGTGTTAGCTTCTTCTCTGGGAAGTGAGATGCAGTGGCATAGACTCCAGTCAGCTCCATCAACTGAGATCAGTGTCAGCAAGGGCTATGTGAGTCCTTGGAGGCCAGGCTTGCTGACATCCACAGTGGTGTTGAGGGCTTCTGGGGTCATCCTTTTATCTTTTTTTCCCATGGAGGAAGTCATAGCTGAGGCAATCCCTTTTGGTGTGAGGTCAGGGAGAGGGCATGTACAATGGTGCTGGAGGTGGGTTAGATCTGGCCCCGTGAGAAAGGGAGGAACAGCAGCAACTCCTTCTCTGGAAAGGAACAGTGATATGTACTCCAGGAACTTCTATCAGCTGGAGTCACCAAGATGTGGGAATTCTTGGTGATGAAAGTTATGACTCTTTGTGGTGGTGGCAAGGGCTTCTGAGATCTTGGTGGGAAGGCTGCTGGGGTCTTTCTCCTTTATTTTCATGCAGGGAGGTGATGGCTGAAGAGGATCCTCCTTGTTCTGAGATGTGCTGGACTTGGGAGATGGTGTGACACATGTAAAATACTTCCTATGCTTTTCTGTGTGGCCATTCTCAGTTTTTGTGCTCTGATGTGTTGATACAGCTTTTTAATTGTACTCCAGAACTCTCCCAGAGATATTTTAGTAAGTAGTTAGTTGCTTAATTATTCATTTTTGTGTGGCAAGGAGAGTTGGAACCTCCTATTCTGCTATATTTCTAGCATCACTTAGAAATATTCTCCTTTCACCCATAAATTATTTGGAAGTGTGTTGTTTAATTTCCAAATATTTGGAAGTTTTTCTTTTGTTTCTGTATTGTTGGTTACAAATTAATTCCATTGTTGTCTGAGGACATTTTTTTGTATGATTTCAGTTATTTAAAATTTATCATTTTTGTTTATGATCCAGAATATGGTCTAGTCTGGTGAATGTTCCATGTGCACTTGAAAATAATGCATGTTCTGCTGTTATTGGGTAGCGTGCTTTATAAATATCAATTAGATCCAGTTGGATGATTGTGTTTTTCAGTTCTTATCTGCTCATTTTATTTATTACTAAGAAGGTTGATTTTCCTCAAGTGTGACCTTACTTCCTATTCTGACACCTGCTTGAGGTTATTAGCAGTATTGTATTACTTCAATTCAGTGTCTAGATTGAGATGGTTTAAAGCTAAGGTCTTGTCACTCTTCTGAAGCCTGTATACTTCTGCTTAATTATTACTTGTAAGGTGAGGCTTACTACTGATTCAGTCCTTCACCTCTGTACTCCAATCTCTTTTCTCCTAGCCTAATAAAACTTTCAATAGAATATTTTGACTTCTTTGACTCTTACCTACTTTCTCAGGAATGGGAAATTAAATAAAGCAATACTAGGTAGATATCGCTTTTATTGATTTTTGTTCCCCTTGTGTATACTGACTAGTAATTCTTCAGTGTAGTTTTTAAGCTCTTCAGACATATGGTTTAACACATTTTTGTTTTAGATCTCTAGTTAGTATTAGCCAAAAGTTAAGTCTGAATTACTGAGTCAGTGATCATTAGAAGCAGAAATTTTTATTTTGGAACTAAAACTAAAGCATCAAGATTCAATCTGTCTCCTAAATAAAAAAAAGAGTAATGTGATGTGGGATATAGACAAATAAACAGTACAATGACTTAGAACACAACAATATCTTTTAGAAAGAAAAATCAAATTGTAGTACTTATATTGCCTAATTTAAAGGCATTGTAAAGGTATAGTAATTAAAATAGTGTTGACAAAAAAAAACCCATAGTAAATTAGGTTAATGGGAAAGACATGAGGGTTAAAAAATGGGCTCACACATATATTGTCAATTGATATTGGACAAAGGCACCAAAGTAATTTAATAATAAAAGGTTAATCTTTTCAACAAATAATGTTGGGAAGCTGGCTGTGGTAGTGCACACCTGTAATCCCAGTACTTGGGAGACTGAGACAGGAGGATTGCAGGTTCGAGGACGTCAGCAATATAGCAAGATTCAGCAACCTAGCGAGACCCTGTTTCCAAACAAAAAATAAAAAGAGTTGGGGATATAGCTCAGAAATAAAATGCCCTTGTGCTCAATCTCCAGTAAAACACACACACACACACACACACACACACAATAGTGCTGGGGAAATAGTCATCTGTGGTAGACATAATTCTAAAGAAGTCTCCTCCAGATTCTATATTCTGGTTATCCAATAAAACAGTAATATAAGTGCTATTGCAAAATGGACTTTTCAGATGTAATTTAGGTTATAGTCATTAAGATGGGGAAATGATCTAGGATTCTACACATGGGATTAATCTAATCACTTGAATCTTTAAAAGCAGAGAAAATCCTGTTGCTGGAGTTAGGAAATATGATGAAGAATCTAGTAATGGGAGGCCAAAGAGACTCAAAGTGTAAGAAGGGCTCAGTTTACTGTTTCTGGCTTTGAAGGCAGCTATGACCCAGCCAGGACATAAAGGTGACCTTTGGTACGTGCAGTCAATCCCTGCTATCGACTGAATGTTTGTGCCCGGCCTCCTTTATATTCCTCTGTTGAACTCCTAGTCCCACATGTGATAGCATTAGGAGGTGGAGCTTCTTGCAGGTGATTTTATAATGACACTCACCTTTTTGAAGAAAATACTCTAGGGAGCTCCCTCACTCCTTTCCTGCGAGGACAGAGAAGGTGACCCATTTACAAAACAGCAAGCTGACCTCCAGCAGACATCAAGTCTGAAGGCACCTTGATCTTGGACTTCCTAACTTCCAGAATTATGAGAAATAAGTTTCTGTTGCTTATAACAGTCTATTGTGTCCTTTTAGATCAGTGTGAGTGGGCTAAGACAGTTCCCATAGTCAATGAAGAAATAGAGATCCCAGTCCCACAACTATATAAAACTGAATTTTTTCAATAACCTGAATGATCATGGAGATATTTTCCCCTAGATCCTCCTCCTTGATTTTGGCCCTGTGAGTCTTCAAACAGAGAACTAGTCAAACCAAACTGAGTCAACTCTGACCCACAGAAATTGTGAAATAATAAATGAGTGTTGAAGTTTATAGTAATTTTTGTGGCTGCAATAGAAAATTGATACACCATTCATATGAAAAAGTGAACATCAATCCTAATCTCTTACCATACCCAAAAATTTACCCAAAATGGGTCATAGATCTTAATGTAAAAGTCAAAACTTTATAATTTCTGTAGGAAATCATTTGATCTTGGAGCTAGTAAAGATTTCTTAAATAAAAAATAAAACCGATAAACTGTAAAACAAAAATCAATACATTGGGCTTCATCAAAATAAACTTTTACTTTTCAAAACATACTGTTTTGATGTGAAAAGGTAAGCAGTAGTCAGGGAGAAAATATTTGCTAGCTGTATACCCAAGGAATTTAGAACATGTAAAGCTGCCTTATAAGTCAATAATAGTAACCTCATAGCATATGGGCAAAATATGTGAACAGATTCATCACACACACACACACACACACACACACACACACACACACACAAAGATGGTAAATAATCACGCAAAAAGATGCTCAGTGTTATTAGAAATGAAGGAAATGGAAATAAAAAAATTGAGATACAATCACATATTTTAGAATGGTTAAGCACCAAAAGACTAGCCATTCCAAGCATTGGTGAAGAGGTAGAAGAATTGGAAATGACATATTACTGTTTGAAATTCACTGCGATGGTTAATTTTATGTGACAAGTTGTCTGGGCCAGTGCCCAGATACTCATTTAAACTTTATTCTGTATGTTTTTTTAAGGGTGTTCTGGAGGAAATTTACATTTAAATTAGATTTAGAATAAGGAAGATCACCCTCCATAAGATGAGTGAACCTCATCCATTCAGTTGAGGGCCTGATTAGAACAAAAGACTGACCTCTCTCCCCTGAGCAAAAAGAATTCTACCAGTAGATGGTCATTGTACTCGAACTGCATCACGGGTGTGATGGTTAGTTTTATTTGTCAACCTGCCTGGGCCACAGGATGCCCAGATATGTGGTTAAACATTATTCTGGGTATGTCTGTGAGGATTTTTCAGAATGAAATTAACATTTGAGTTGGTAGGATGACTAATGCATTTTACCCTCCGAAATGTGGGTGGTCTTCATCTAATCTATTGAAGGTCTGAATAGAACAAAAGACCAAGCAGGACAGAACTCACTCTGCTTTGAGCTGGGATATCTATCTCTTTTGCCTTCAAAGTTGGATTGGAACTTTCCTGGTTCTGGGGTCTCTATACTATACATCTTGGAACTTCACGACCTCCATGATTATGGGAATAAAAAGCAACATTGTATTCTTGGATGGATTGCAGAGTCATGCCAACATCAAGGATTTGAAAGATATAAGAGTAGTGATTCCCACCCACATCCCCACTCAGCTCTCCTATTTGACCTGTGCGTAAGACAGATGTATCTTGGAAAATAACTGTCTTGGTCAACATTTTCACTGCCATAATCCAAAGCAACTGACCACACAACTTAGAGGAAGGAAGATTTATTTGTTCAGTTTCTTGAAGATTCCAGGTTCAGTCCATGTGAGGCCAGGGTCTGGAGCTCAGGGCATGGTGGCAGGAAGCAGAGAGGGGAGAGAGCGAGGCTCTGCTGTCACATCATGGAGGCTGGAAGCAAGAGAGAGGGAGAGTACATGGGCTCTGCTCCTCACATCGAGGAAACCAGAAGCAAGAGAGCGCAAGCAAGCAAGGGGATTCAAAGACACAAGCACGATCCCAAATACTCCCAGGGACCCACCTCCTCCAGCCAGAGAGAAGCACACCTTCTCTACCCAGATAGATGCATTACAATGGATTTATCTACTGATGAGATTACAACCCTCGTGACTCAATTACATCAACTCTGAATGCCAGTTTATGAGCTCTTTAGGAAATATTCTATCTCTAACTATAACAATGACAGTAGATTTTCATAAGCTTAACTAGGTTTTGACTCCAATTTCACTTGCTATACCAGATTTGGTTTCATTGCATGAGCAAATTTATACTTCCTTTGGTACCTGGTATGCATCTGTTGATGAAGAAAAAGCCCTTTTCTCCATTCCTGTTCATAAGGCCTACCAGAAGCAATTTGCTTTTAGCAACATACCTTCACTATCCCACCTCAGGGGGTTACCGGTTCTCCTATGTAATCATTCAGTTTCCACGGATCTTGATCACCTTTTCTTTTCCAAAGACATCACAATGGTCCATATATGTGATGGTATTATACCATTATACCAATTATATTATGGCATTATACCAACTGAACCTACTGAAAAAGAAGCAGCAACTACTTTTGGCTTCTTGGTAAGATATTTTTATGCCAGAGGTTAGAAAATAAATCTGATGAAAACTTGTCCTTCTACCTCAGGGAATTTCTAGGTATCCTTTGATGTGGGGCTAGCTGAGATATTTCTTCCAAGGTGAGGGATAAATCATTTCATCTAAAAATAACAACAACGACAAAGACACAATGTCCAGTGGACTTCTTTGTATCTTGGGGACAAACAAAATTCTCAGTTGGGTGTGTTACTCTATCCTATTCACTTTGTGACCAAAAAGCAATTAGTCTTGTGTGGGACCCAGAATAACAGAAGGCTCTGTAGAAGGTCCAGGCTGCTGTACAACCTGCTGGGTACTTGAGCCATATGATGCTGCATATCCAATGTGCTTCAAGTGTTAGTGGCAGATCAGGATGCTGCTTGAATACTTTGGCAGACACTTACAGATGAATTGTAACATTTACCCATTGGACATGGAGCAAAGCCATGTCATCCTCTACAAATAACTACTGTCCCTTTAGGAATAAAATCAGCCTTTGGCCTACTATTTGGTCTTAGTAGAGACTAAATACTTAACCATGGGCCACTAAGTTACCATGAAACCTGAGCTTCCCTTTGTGAACTGGGTATTATCTGACCCACCAAGCCATAAAGATAGGCCTACAAGAAGAGTGACAGAGTCACGTGGAAGTGGATGCAATGCTAGGCCTAAGCGGCCTCTGAAGACACAGGTAAGTCACGTGAAGAAGTGTCCCAAGTACTCATGGCTCTCATCTCTACCATTTACCTCCCTCTCCTCTCAGCCTGCACCTACAGTCAGCTGATGGTGGGGAGACTCTGGCCTGTTTTGCAGGTGGTCCTGCATGATATGTAGACACCACCCAAAAGTGGACAGCTGCAGCACCACAGCTCATAGAGACAACCCTGAAGGAGAGAAGCAAAGGGAAATCCTCCCAGTGGGTAGAAATTCAAGCTTCGTACCTGGTTTGTCATTTTGCTTTGAAGGTAAAAAGGCCAGATATGAGATTGTAGACCAGTTCAAGGTCTACTTGCTTTGCTTTCAGCTGTCAAAGCCAACAATACACCTACATTGCTTTTAACTGTCAAGGCCAGCAATACACCACTTTGGCTGTAGCCAATGGTTGGACTATACTGTCAGGGATGTGGAAGGAGTGAAATCAGAAAATTGGTGACAGTGAATTATGGGAAGTAGGTATATGGACAGACTTTTCTAAAAAGGGGAAAAAGACAATATTTTTGTCCTAAGTGAAGGCTCACCAAACCTCATGACCAGTTAGAGAAATGATGATTGTAATTGTGACTATTTCTTCTTTATTTTGTTATGAATATATTTGTGTGTGGGGTTTCTTCCTTCTCTTATCCCCTGATCACGTAACATAAGATGTGTTGACATTATGTCATGATATTTGAATATTTCTAACTTTACATAATAGTATTTACGTTAAGAACGTCAAGAAGAGTAAACATTAACCGAAGACTAGGAATCCTTTTCTGGGGAAAAGATGAATGCATTTTTAATGCCTTTTCATTTGTATGTGGGAAAGTTGTATTATGTTAATTGGAAGTGTGACCTGGTTATCATCTGTATTTGGAGATTAAGCACAGTTTAAAGAGATGCATATATGAATACCAGGTTGACAAGGAGTGGACTTAAAGGTGAATCACAAACTGGTTAATTTTATGTGTTGCTTTGTCTGGGCCGTGGTGTCCAGATCTTTGGTCAAACATTAGTCTGGATGTTTCTGGGTGTTTGGGGGAGAGATTAACATTTAAATTTATGGACTCTGAAGGCAGATTGCTCTCCAAAATGGGAATGTGCCTCATGCAATCAGCTGAAAAACTGATGTTATGGACTGAATGTTTATGTTCCTCCACCACGCCCTGCTACCATGATGTTCTTCTTCACCTCAGGCCCAAAGCAATGGAGCCAGCTGACTGTGGACTGAAACCTTGGAAACTATGAGTCAAAATAAACCTTTCCTCCTCTCAGTTGTCTATCTCCAGTATTTGTCACAGCGATGAAAAGATGGCTAACATACTTGCCAACCTTAATGATTACATTAGCCAATTCCTTAAACACACACTCTCTCTCTCCCCCTCTGTCCACACACACACACACACACACACACACACACACACACATACACACACCCATTGGTTCTGGTTTTCCAGAAAACTCTGATTAATACAGTCACCATGTGTAAAAGACGTTTGGGGAAATTCACTCAAATGATATGTTGAGTCAGGAATGGCCTCTAGTACTGTGAGAAGATGGGCAGAGTGGGTGGATAGAGGGGGACATCAGTTCATGATCCTTGGAATTTCCCTAGAAATGCTGAATGATACCTTGGGAAGGAAACTTTGTGGACACCGTGGTTATAACACAATTACCACTCAGATTAGGGATGCTTACCCACAATGGGTAATTCCAGAGACCTAGGGTAAAATTAGTCATGCAGGGGCAAAACAGAGAGAATATCTCAATTGTAGCATTTAATGACTGTTACAAATTATAAACGTATTTTACTTATTGAAATGTATTTAACTTAATGATGCTATGGCCCCCAAAAGGAATTCTTTATTTTTCAAAAGATGAATATATATTGTTTCCTGAAAAGATCAAGAAATGCAATCTGAATCACTGGTTTAAGACTGAATGTATGGCTGGAATGTTTGTGTCTCCCTGACATCCGTAGGCTGAAGTCTTAACTTTCGATGTGATGGTGTTTTGATATGGGGACTTTGGGAGGTAATTAGATCATGAGGAAGGGGCCCTCTTGTTGAGATTAGTGCCCTTTTAAGAAGAGACAGACAGCCTGCTTACTCTCCACCATGTGAGGACACAGTGAGAAGATGGCCAGCTGCAAAGCAGACACGAATCCTCACCAGGAACTGAATCCGCCAGCACCCTGACCTTGGACTTCTGGCCTCCAGGACTGTGCGAATAAATGTCTATCATTTAAGCCACTCATTGGTGGTATTTTGCTATGACAGCCCAAGCAGACAAGATACAAGACTACAGCAATTAATTCTGGGAGGAATGCAAAGGGAATTGCCTCCAAACAGCACAGCTGAAGCAATCTGCAGAGGAGACAAGGAGACCGGGAGGAGATCACTATTCCAGTTGGGACTCTCCAGTTCCATAATGCCTGACCTTAGACAAGGCTTCACTTTCTGGCTTTTATTGATCTGAGCTGTAAACGAGGGGTTGAGCCCAGTGCCTTGAGTCCCTTCTAGCGCTTAGTTGACCAGCCAGACTTCCCTTCTTTTTATTGTTGGTTGAGTTGTTATGACTCTACCCAGTCTAAATGGGTGACAAAGACCAAATGATTCTAATTCTCTATTTCTGGAGGATTCTCATCTGTCTGCAAATTTTATGTGACCTTTTTTTTTAACTTCAAAAACAAACTTTCCTAGACTTGAGGCTGATTGGAAGAGTTTCCAGGGGCTTTGGAGCAATAATGAGTGGTTAATACGTTAAGTGGTAGGGCAAGCTTCATTGCCAGACAACTAGTTTTCAGTTCTAAAGAACTAAAACACCAGGGCTAGTTTGGCGACACCTGTTGTCTCCCTAGGTTTAGAGCAGTTTGGGCTGAGCTTGTGCCAGTAACAGGTGTTGAAGCCTCACCTGTCGTCACAGGTAGGTGGGCAAACCAATCAGGTACAAAATCATCAGCGTGTGTGTGTGTGTGTGTGTGTGTGTGTGTGTGTGTGTGTGTTTGTTCCAGCTCCCCTTGGAGCAGCTGGCCACAGAAGGGATGTATGGACACTGGAGGGGTCTGGCTGTCTGAATGGGTGGAGGGAGGTGGGGGTGTTTCATGGAATTTCACAGTCCTCTTGGCAGGCAGAACTGGAGCTATTAGACTGATCTCATCTGTCTTGGTGTTATTTCTTTCAGCAAGCAATAACTTCAGCTTTCCATGGCTTGTGGTTTCTGAAAGCTGGGAATGAATTCTCTCACTCCAAGTGAAGGTGTCCAATTGGAAGCAGGAAAAAAAGAATTTATCCCATAAAGGCATTTTGTCATTAGGGAGTGGCCATCATTTGGGAGAGTCCCACGGATAAAGGTCACTTTGGACAGCAACATGAGCCAGAGGAGCGGTGAGTCAGTCAGACATTCTTATACCCAACACTTATTAAGCATCTGCTGTGTACCAGGCCTGATACTAAATGTTTCAGACACTGGAGATGAACAGTGTATGGTTCTTAGGAATTCAGATATTAGCAAAAGAGATGAAAACATAAACTATTAGACTTAATCACATGGCATTACAGATATATTCAGCCACCAGGCATGATGGTATACTCCTGCAATCCCAGTACTTGGGAAGCTGAGACAGGAGGATTGCAGGTTCAAGGACATCCTCAGTAACATAGCAAGACTCTTAGCAACCTAGCCAGACCCTGTTTCAAAACAAAAATAAAGAGGGCTGGGGGTGCAGCTCAGAGGTAGAATGCCCCTGGGTTCAATCCCTAGTACCACACATACACGTAAAACCCCATAGTTTTGTATGGCTCAACTGGATGCTGTTATGTCTTTAGTTTAATATGCTGTGGTGACACCAAGGAGAGAATGATCGATGGGAGTGTCAGAGAGCTGTCCAACAGGCTTGACTGAGGAGATGACATTTAACTTTGGCCTAACAGGGAGAATATGATTTTTGCAAATATTTTAAAAGGTGAAGGGAAAAGGAAGGTAATTGCTTTTATTTCATAAATATTTGTGAAGCATCCACTATGTGTAGGATGGTGTATGTGCTTGACATACAGTGTTCAGCCCATATAGTTGATAGCTTCTGACCAGGAATTTTCATCCCAAGGAAGGGAGGCAGATCCTGGAAATTAAATACCCTACTAATCATCTAATTACAATTCTGAAGATACTTCAGTACCTTGAAGTACCTTGAAGGTAAAATTCACTATGAGCAAAATTCACTATGAGAGAATGTAACTGGGGGCCTGATGTGGTCTATGGGGCCAGGACAAGCTTTAGCTGAATCCTTCTTGATAAGGTGGAATTAACCAGAATAAGATATAGGTTGTAGGGTGCATTCAAGACAGAGAAATTAGCATGTGTAAAGGTCCTGTGGCAGGCCAACGGAGCAGCATTTTGTCTCCTTCAAAAAAAGAATTTTTTTCTTTGTATTGAGGATTGAACCCAGGGGCATTCTACCTCTGTGCTACACCCCCAGCCCTTTTTATTTTTTATTTTGAAACAGGGTTTCACTAGGTTGCTGAGAGTCTCACTAGGCTGCTGAGGCTGTCCTCAAACCTGTGATCTTCCTATCTCAGCCTCCCAAGTACTGGGATTACAAGCGTGCACCACCCTCAACTTTTAATAATACAAAGAGTGTGCTTCTCTCTGCTGCGGTCACATGTCTAGGGACTCTGACGTTCACTCACTCTTCTACACACTAGGAGCGCTGGGTCCTAAGATTTAACCACATCACTAACTAGGTGACATGGGTGAAGATATTCAAACAAGGAGTCACTAGTCATAAAATACTTACATAGATCGTCCCCACAGCAACTTATAGTACTGATGGTTTTATAAATAGATATCTATGGAAGGATTGTTCCAAGTATCTAGACTGGGCTTTGCATTTTTATTGAATTCTCATTTTCAGATCTTAATTCGAATGGACCTTCTTTTTTTTTTTTGCGGTACCAGGGATTGAACCCAGGGGCATTCTACCTCCGTGCTACACCCCCGGCCCTATTTTTTTATACTTTATTTTGAAACCGGGTCTCACAAAGTTGCGGAGGGCCTCACTAGGTAGAGACAGAGAGAGAGAGAGAGAGAGAGAGAGCTGAGGCTGGCCGCGAACCGGGATCCTCCAGTCTCCGCCTCCCAAAGTACTGGGATTACAAGCGTGCGCCACCGCGCCCGGCTCGAATGGACCTTCTTTTTGTTACTTAGCTCGACTCGGCAGTGGAAAGCATTTTCAGGAATACTGTGGTCATAAAATGTGTGTGGGCTTGGTGATGTTGCTGTGTTACTATGATCTGCTGCACCATTCATTTCACCCCACCTGCAATCTAGCAGTCATCTTGGTTTCTTCTTAGAGCTCCCATGGGTTGACCATTAGTCCTCCAAAAGACCTCCCGAAAACTTGCGGATCAGGAAAAGCTAAGCTTATTAGACTTACTGTGTCGAGGAGAACATCATTTTCACAAAGTTTCAGCCGTAGCTCAAAGGGTGAAATCATGGTGGAGTGCTAAAGATTTTAGGACCTGGGCAGGGTGACTTAAAACCACATGTTGAAAATCAGGGAACAGCTGAGATTGGACAGAGCTAATGACATGTTAGCTTTGGGATGATGAGCTCAGCAGGAGAGGTCTTAATAAATAAGCAATTAACCTTGATAACTAAACTATTTTATTGGTTCACAATCTTATCTTCAACAAATATGCCCTGGAGCAAGTTGCTAAGGTATTATTGCCTACACACAATATTGTTTATCAATGAAGCAGGGACTAAGTATATTTGGTCCCAGAATTGTTTAGCACAGGTGAAAGAAAGTATGTTGGTTTCAGTTCTCCCAGGACGCTCAGCCAAAGGGGACACATGGATCCGTGCAGAAGAAAAATTAATAAAAACGAAAACTGAACAAGCAGAGCAAGTAAAGGATGTGAATTTTTTCCAATTGTTTTAGAAATTTCAGCATCTCTTTAAAATCCTACTGATTCTCGTTAGGCCTTGAGCTGGGGAATCTCTAGAGGGCAGAGGCTGCAAGCCCATGTACCTGAGCCCATAGCAGAGTTAGGCAGCCGTGTGGGCACAGGTGCTTTGAGAGTGTCCCCGCTGGGGCATGTACGACCACCTCTGCAAGGCTGGGTGTGCTGGTGGAGGCGTTACTAAAAGACTCCAAATGAGCAAGAGTGTTCAGGACCGGCAGCTGAGGTCCAAGCTGAGACAGGCCTGGGATGCTGGAAGAGGCGCAGAAAGGAATGATGAGACTGGCTGGCTGGGGAGCTGGTGCCACCTGAAAATCTCCATGCCTCTGTCATGGCCTCTTCTTTGCTCTAGGCCCGGGAATACAGCAGTGAGAAGCAAGCACACAGTTCCTGCCTCGTGAGTCCAACGACTAGGGGCTATGGACAATTCATCAGACAATAACACTGTGGCTTGAGGAATTCATTAAGGAGAAGAACAGATGGTGGAGAGGCAGTGGAGCAACATTTGACACAGGCTATGGGGCCAGTGGGGATGGGAGTGGTCCAAAGGATGAATAGGAATTAGTCTGGCAAAGTGGGGAGGGATAGATAGCATGTGAAAAGGCACTGAGGTCTGAAAACTAGCCTGACATGAACTGCCTATGTGGCTGCACTGGTGTGTGACGCTAGGCCAGTCATATGGTCTCAGCTACCCCATCTGGAGCTTAAAATGCATCCATATTCTCAGACTGGCAAACATTCAATAAAGAGATGGTCTTCAAATATATATATATATATATATATATATATATATTTTTTTTTTTTTTTTTTTTTT